>APFE030464090.1:65094-81870 GCA_000404065.3 Pinus taeda | reverse complement strand
TATAAATAAAAACCTTCAGCGTAATTACCACCTTAAAATTCGATAAACACATAGGACATAATGATTAGTCATAATGATTATCTGGACAAAAAAAATTTGTCAAAGGGAAATTCGATAAACACATAAGACATAATGATTAGTCAGAATGATTATCTGGAAAAAAAGATTAGTCAAAGGGAAGTTTATTCAATTAGTTAAATTTCGATAAACACATGAGACATCATGATGAGTCAGAGTGCAGTGAATGTGGATTTCTAAGGAATTGGAATTTCGAAATATTCCTTCCATCATCTTAAAAAAAATGTAATCTAGGGCACGATTATACACGCTTTACCGGACCATTATTAAACGAAAAATAATGTCTAGAAATTCGTACTGCAAATTCGTAGAAATTTGGAACGTGCGTGCCCCTTGGATTGCTCTTCTGTATAGCATAACAAGGCGGTTTTCATCATTGAATACAGATAAGGTGTACCCAGAAAAAAATGTACAGAATCCATGAGGATGATCTTGTTTATCAGAAAAGCCTGGATGAGATTTTATAATGATAGCAGTTATTTCAAAGAATTATTATTAGAGATGTATACTTACAAGTAGAAGGTAGAATAAATAAATATAATATACATTCATCAGGCAGGAATTTCAAATCAGAGGCACTTGTTTTTTAACTCTAATAAGATTTTAACATAGATGGATAGAAAAAATTTTGCCACTAACAAACAATTTGCTTATCAGATTCCATATTGGGAGCTTGCTAATCACAATCTGATCAGTGCAAACCTAAAAATGAATCTGGATTTCCCATTAGCCATTTCTGATCAGTGCAAGCCTAAATTTGAGTCTGGATTTCCCATTAGCCATTTCTGGCCACTGATGAAGGAGGTGGAGAGAAAAGGTGTGGCTTCCTCATCAGCCATTTCTGATCAGTGCAAGCCTAAATTTGAGTTTGGATTTCGCATTAGCCATTTCTGGCCACTGATGAAGGAGGTGGAGAGAAAAGGTGTGGCTTCCTCATCGCTTAGTGTACGGCCCCAGTGCACTCTTCCCGTTGTGTTTGCACCAGGACCTCTGCATTGGTACTGCCCATAATATACAGTCCTGCTCGAATTTCCACACGAAGATAATATACACCATTAAATTAAGGTAAATATTAAGTATCATGTATTGAGTTAAGGTAAATATTAAGTATTATGTATTGAGTTAATGACTGTTTTATTTTTTTGTTCATGGAATATCACACTAATTTGATCCGGACAGCTAATCATTAAATTACTACATAGTATTTGCAAACTATTTGCAGAGAATTACAACAACAATCTATCAGCAATATGACTACACAAATACATACCTTTCTCAATCAAGACACCACAAGAATTACTACATGTTAGTTAATATTTACCAAAAACTATAACTCAACATTAGGATTACATAAATGCATACCTTTCTCTGTCAGGACAACCCCAGTTATCCCAGCCCTCTGGGAGTATATCTTGTCCATGTAAGTATATATAAAGACAACTCTGGAATGATCACCCCAAGCTCTACCAAGGTAAACTAACCCAGATCCAGATATTAAACAGTTTAGAAACGAG
This sequence comes from Pinus taeda, assembly GCA_000404065.3. NCBI lineage: Eukaryota > Viridiplantae > Streptophyta > Pinopsida > Pinales > Pinaceae > Pinus > Pinus taeda. The sequence goes on along the minus strand of APFE030464090.1, from coordinate 80,278 downwards.
AAACCACTGGAGAGTGAAGCATTATTCCTTTTCTGGGCTGTAAGAGCTGCAACTCCTTTAGCTATTGAGTTGATATGGCAATTCTGACAGTAAACAACCATGAAATCAGCAGGAATATTGGGTTTCAGAGCACAGGCTACTTAGCCCCATGCCTTTCTCATGTGTGGTGAGAATTTAGGTTTGCTTAAAAAAAAATACCAGAATGTAGACAAAATATGCATGAGTTAATCTAGATCTCAGTACAATTAGAAGAGTATCGCATAAAGTGACCTGCCATAACCAAAGATGAAATCCATAGATCCCTGAATGAAGCAGCTCTTGAAATAGTGAAGGCCCTTGTGATCATACAGAGTATCCTGAGTTCCATAAAAGCTACAGTTATAGAATGCTGCTTTTGTTATCGTTATCTTTCTTAGAATTCCATTTCTCGGTATTAACTGAGAGGCCTGTGCGTATCAGGGTCTCATTCCTTGCAGAAACATGAGGTTTTAGACAGTCAAAAATGTGAGCTCCGTTGGCCTCTGGCATGGGCTCTATAGCAGCTAGGGTCTCCCTAGCAGCATGCATCACTACTTAGCCGAGCTCCGTCCGATGAATCAGAGTGGAGATTGGCGGATTGTCCATTTGGTAATCCCTGTTTCGAGCTGTTGAACTAGTTGCACTATTGTGATTGCTCCTAAAGCATGTGATCAGACTGTCGTTTTGTTCACCCTATCTACTTGCGAATGTGGTAAAAGTCTCAGGGGAGTTTGAATTCGTCGTGGTGTGTCTGTTGAATGCAATCTGTGCACAGATCAAAGTTTGTTTCTGCTTCGCTATTTGGTTGGGCGTGCAAGCAACCATCGTGAGGATTTTTGGGTTGTTTTGTTTGACCATGTGCTCTATGCAAGCACACTAAAGAGCTCTAAAAACTTATGAACATTTTATAGGTAGGAGGTTTGTTTCTCATTTATTGGTCTCTGGAATTTAATTTTATGATGGAAATATCATTTGTATTTGTGTGAATCAGATTGTCTCTTTTCCCTCTTCTTTGCTGGGTGTAAGCATCTTTAAGGCTATAGGGGATACTTTGGACAAACATATTACCGGTGACATGCCACAGGGGAACAATTATCTGTGCCCTCGAATTTATGTAGAAATGGATTTTTCTAAAGGCCTCTTTCAGGGGATTCAACTTAATTTGGATGGTTGATGTCATCTCTAGGCTCTCTAATATGAACATTTTTTTTTCACATGCAATCTATGTCCGAAATATAGACATTTTCGAAAAGTTGTTCAAAAGCTTCAGCCTCTTAAAGCTCTCCAGATCCGTCCCCTCCTCCAAAGCAAAGAGAAAATGCACAAGGATTCATTCAAATTAAAAAGAAACATAAGAAATAACGAAGTAAAAAACAACAGACAAGTAAGGTTGAATCTAAGTATCAACCCTTTTCCAAAAATAGCTTTGATGTCTTAAATGCTTGACGACAATGGTGAAAATTCATAGGAAAAAGGTGAGAAATCTAGAAGCTCAAGTGCCAAATAATTTTATCCCAAAAGCCCCTCCTAATTAGATTGATGAAGAAGAGTTAAATCAAGTAGAAAAGCTTTCCCCAAAAGTCTTTTCTTCATTAAGAGATGAAGAAGTTGGTAAGCTGAACGCTTCTTCTCCCTTTTTTTATTTAAATAGGCTTAAAAAGCCACACTTCTTCCCTTTCTTATTTAAATGTGCTTAAAAAGCCACGCTCCTCCCCACAGTTAACAAGAAGGAAGAAAGATCATTATTCTCCCCCTTCCTATTTAAATGTGTTTAAAAAGTGGCGCTCATCCCTACCTGTAACAAGAAGCAAGAAAGATCACTTGTAACAAGAAGCAAGAAAGATCATTCTTCTCTCATTTCCTATTCAAATGTGCTTAAAAAGGGGCTCTCCTCGGCACCCTCCCCACTAGTAACAAGAAGTAGGAAAGATCATAGTAGAAAGAACTCCCAGACTACCACAAGCTAAGTAGTGGGCTATCCCCTGACAATTTGTAGAAATGTTTTGTTTTTGTATTTTCTTGTGTAAGGAATTTGTTAAAATCTACTCCTCCTCTTATGAAGCACTAGATTAAAAGTTGGAAGTCTTAGTTCTAGAACTTTGCTCTCTCTGTTCTTTTGGGAGGAGGCTAGTTTTTAATTTTTTTTTGTAAACTTGCACTAGTTGAAGTTAGTCAATGAAACTTAAAAAAAAACATATTGTAACTCATTTCCAAATAATTGTTGCATCCTAATATAAATGTTAATATAAACTCTACTCGTTTTTACTATTTTTTCATTTTATTTATTAAATAATAAGCTATTTTCATTTAATAAAATAAAACATATTTTTTTATTAACAAAAAATTGCAAAGCTAATAACCATAGCAAACTGATAAATTTAGTCATATATTTCAATTTTGGAAAATTTCAATTCCCAACTTTTTCAAACATTAAAATATTTCGGTTCCAATTCTATCCAAAGTTAAATTATACCATCTCCATTTCCAATACTTGCTTTTGAATACATTTTAAATTATAATTTTAACATTTTATAACTATTTTGAAAATAAAGATAATGTATGTAATTTTTAATTCTGAATATATACATTAATGGTTTATATTTAGAAATATTAATAATATGTTATAATATTTATTCTAGATTAATTGTTTTACATTTGAAAACTTATATTAATATTGTTAAATATTGAATTTCATAAAATATTATATTTAATTTAATTTTTTATATTATTTAAAAGTATTAGTTAAATTTTTAGATTTTTAAAATTATTTTTTTTAAGAAAATTGATAACTTCTATTTGTTGATGCTTGTTTTTTTTTAATGTTTGATATAAATTTATGATGCCAGTTTTTTTGTTATTATATATTAATTTTTATATTATTAATAGCAAGCTTCAAAAAAATTATTTTTAAAATAAAGCATAATAATTTATTAGCTTAGATTTATGACACAAAATGTATCAGGATTCAAGTGATTTTGAGAAGTCACAATATTATGGAAGTTAAGTTGAGTCTAAATTAGGATGTTTTTTAAACTAGGGAAGGGACAACAAGAGTTAGATTCTATTTTATTTCAAGATTTTATTTGCATTGAAAGACTATAGTATAATATAATGTAGATACTAAAGTATTACTAAAAATTGTTGATTCATAAAAGTGCTATTATTAAACTTTCAAGTTCCTAAAAATATGTAACTAATGAGCTTAACTCTTTGAATCATTCTATAAGGTTTATAATGTTTTTGGTTATTTATAGTTGTTTATTTCACACACAAAGATCTAAATGAAAAATAGGAAATACCCTTTCTAAACCTCACTATTGCCATTTTTCTTATACTATAAGGATAACCCATATACATTCTAATTATATGCAAAGAAATGAAATTACTAACATTCATGTCAACAAAGTAGAAAACAATACAAATTTTATATCCGATACAAGACTCTAGAAATGAGATTTCATGTTGTTCATGGCTTATTCTCCTAAGAATATAATAATATTTGTTTATCTCATTAGAACAAGAAATGGCTATAGAAATGGGTGTTGCAATTAAGGAGAAGACAATTTCTAACTACAAAGCTTAACTCTTTGCACCATTCTATGTGGTTTACAGTATTTTTGGTTATTTGTAGTTGTTTATTTCAAACACAAAGATCTCAATGAAAACATAGGAAATACCCTTTCTAAACCTCACAAAATGTCATTTTTCTCATACTATAAGGATCACCCATATCCCTTCTAATTATATACAGAGAAATGAAATTACCAACATTCATGTCAACAAAGTAGAAAATAATACAAATTTTCTATATGATAAAGGACTCTAAAAATGAGTTTTAAAGTTGTTCATGCCTTATTCTCCTAAGAATATACTAATCTTTTCTATTTCTTTAGACAAAAGAATGGCTATAGCAATGAAATATACAGAGAAATGAAATTACCAACATTCATGTCAACAAAGTAGAAAATAATACAAATTTTCTATTTGATAAAGGACTAAATGAGTTTTCATGTTGTTCATGCCTTATTCTCCTAAGAAGATACTAATCTTTTTTATCTCCTTAGACCAATGAATGACTATAAAAATGGGTGTTTTAAGAAGGCGGCAATGCCTAACTCCACTTGTGTTATCCTCAACCCACCCTCCTTTTCCAGGGCTTCAATAGAGATTTTGAAAAAAAAAAAAAAAGAAGAAAATAGTTTCAAATCAAAATAGTATCTATATATATATTAATCTTAAATAATGAACAATCTAATTTTGAAAAAAAAAAGTTTCAAAAGCAAGATGATATTTTTCTTGTCTTAAATAATAAATCATCTTTCAAAAAATATGGAAATCTCTACTCAAATCTTTGTCTTTATATTATTTATCAAGATTTAAGGGTATCAAGATTACAAATAACTTAAAACCCTTAAGAATTGGGAATTAATTAAAAAAAAAACCTAAAATGGAATTACTAATCAACCTCAATGAAGCAAAAACAACTCTTAGCAAATAACAATGTTATGCATAGTTAAGCAAACTTGTGAAACAAAATAGTAAATTTGATGCAGAGTTCGAACAAAATTTATGTAACAATAAGCAATCACAAAACAAAGTTGAATAGTGAACATATCCATAGGTATCGGTGATCAAGATTTCCAATAAAGTATACAAATAACATTATATTACATTTACCATTTCAATTATTCTCTGAACTAATCATATCCAATTGTCATCAACAACGGTACTCTGACACAGCCTTTATAATTATAATAAAACTATCCCTCTCATTATGTGATTTATGCAAATATTAACTTAATACCCTATAAATACACATTACACATTATGATTACACATTATGACGGATATTTTTAGCCATAATTATTTTAATTTTTTGTCGTGGAATCACAATTTTAATTTGTGAAATTTGTATAATTGGGATGTTTCGGAATTTCTTGGTCACTAAATTTATTATATATTTAAAAATATAATATTAAATAATAAAAAGATGGATAATAATTATTATTTATTTTTAGAAAAATATTTAATAATATTAATTAAGATTTGAGTTGTTTTGTTGTATGTTTTGAAATTTTTTTTAAGTGTAATTTTCCGGTTTATTTTCTAAAATATATGACAAGAAATTTATTTTTAAACTACAGATTTGATGGATAATCTTGCACAATCAAAGTATCTAGAGATTTTTTTCAGAGTGCTGAATCCATATATATTATAAAAAAACAGTTTAAATAACACAAATTAATATTTAACTTCAAATTTTTCCACCAGATTCCAACACAAAAAATCCAAAAAATCATACAAACAACTCTAAATTAAAATTATTTAATTTATTAATCCCTAAAATATAAATAAAAACCTTCAGCGTAATTACCACCTTAAAATTCGATAAACACATAGGACATAATGATTAGTCATAATGATTATCTGGACAAAAAAAATTTGTCAAAGGGAAATTCGATAAACACATAAGACATAATGATTAGTCAGAATGATTATCTGGAAAAAAAGATTAGTCAAAGGGAAGTGTGTTCCTAAGGAATTAGTTAAATTTCGATAAACACATGAGACATCATGATGAGTCAGAGTGCAGTGGATGTGGATTTGTAAGGAATTGGAATTTCGAAATATTCCTTCCATCATCTTGAAAAGAAAAAAGAAAAAAGTAATCTGAGGCACGATTATACACACTTTACCAGACCATTATTAAACGAAAAATAATGTCCAGAGATTCAGATTCAAGAACTTTCAAGCACGCCAGCATTCAGGTGAATCCAAGCGAATCGTACTGCAAATTCGTAGAAATTTGGAAAGTGCGTGCCCCTTGGATTGCTCTTCTTTATAGCATAACAAGGTGGTTTTCATCGGCGGTTTTCATCATTGAATACAGATAAGGTGTACCCAGAAAAAATTGTACAGAATCCATGAGGATGATCTTGTTTATCAGAAAAGTCCGGATGAGATTTTATAATGATAGCAGTTATTTCAAAGAATTATTATTAGAGATGTATACTTACAAGTAGAAGGTAGAATAAATAAATACAATATACATTCATCAGGTAGGAATTGCAAATCTGAGGCACTTGTTTTTTAACTCTAATAAGATTTTAACATAGATAGAAAAAAAATTTGCCACTAACAAACAATTTGTCTATCAAATCCTATATTGGGAGAGCTTGCTGATCACAATCTGATCAGTGCAAACCTAAAAATGAATCTGGATTTCCCATTAACCATTTCTGATCAGGGCAAGCCTAAATTTGAGTTTGGATTTCCCATTAGCCATTTCTGGCCACTGATAAAGGAGGTGGAGAGAAAAGGTGTGGCTTCCTCATCGCTTAGTGTACGTCCCCAGTGCACTCTTCCCGTTGTGTTTGCACCAGGACCTCTGCATTGGTACTGCCCATAATATACAGTCCTGCTCGAATTTCCACATGAAGATAATATACATCATTAAATTAAGGTAAATATTAAGTATCATGTATTGAGTTAAGGTAAATATTAACTATTATGTATTGAGTTAATGACTGTTTTATTTTTTTGGTTCATGGAATATCACACTAATTTGATCCAATAAAATAAAATGGACAGCTAATCATTAAATTACTATATAGTATTTGCAAACTATTTGCAGAGAATCACAACAACAATCTATCAGCAATATGACTACACAAATACATACCTTTCTCAATCAAGACACCACAAGAATTACTAGATGTTAGTTAATATTTACCAAAAACTATGACTCAACATTAGGATTACATAAATGCATACCTTTCTCTGTCAGGACAACCCCAGCTATCCCAGCCCTCTGGGAGGACTATCTTGTCCATGTAAGTATATATAAAGACAACTCTGGAATGATCACCCCAAGCTCTACCCAGGTAAACTAACCCAGATCCAGATATTAAACAGTTCAGGAACGAGAAACCACTGGAGAGTGAAGCATTATTCCTTTTCTGGGCTGTAAGAGCTGCAACTCCTTTGGCTATTGAGTTGATATGGCAATTCTGACAGTAAACAACCATGAAATCAGCAGGAATATTGAGTTTCATAGCACAGGCTACTTAGCCCCATGCCTTTCTCATATGTGGTGAAAATTTAGGTTTGCTTGAAAAAAAATACCAAAATGTAGACAAAATATGCATGAGTTAATCTAGATCTCAGTACAATTAGAAGAGTACCGCATAAAGTGACCTGCCATAACCAAAGATGAAATCCATAGATCCCTGAATGAAGCAGCTCTTGAAATAGTGAAGGCCCTTGTGATCATACAGAGTATCCTGACTTCCATAAAAGCTACAGTTATAGAATGCTGCTTTTGTGCCAGAGATTCTCAGGGCCACAGCTTGGCCACCGTTGCTTCCAGTTTCTGGATAAGGAGCTGTGTTCTGCATACAAACCGAGAATTGTGAATTTAATTAGACATACAGAAACACTAGCTAGGAAAGGAGGACCTAAATTTCAGAGTTATTTTTCTGAAATAAACCTCAAATCTGATGTTATAGGCTATGAAATAATCAGAGTTAACAGCCACTGTGGCACTGCGGAATGTTTTCATTGGCAGACCATCCATTCCTATAGCCGCTGCTGTGTCATTTCCTGTGATAATAGGTTGCCTAGCATCATCTCCAATGAAAGTCACAAAAGGCTTAGACCTCGGTACTAAGACCTTCTCCCTGCAAGAAATATATGCAATATATGCAGGAATTAACCAAACAATTTAAAGAACACATCCATCTTAACCCATAATTTTTTTAAATTAATTTTGAATTAAACAAACTTTAAAATAATTTTCAACTATATAAAGAGTTTAGACAAAGATTGATGTTTCACTATATAACGAGTTTAGATTATAATAGATCTTTAACCATATAGGAAAGTTTTACTCTATTATTTTTTTTTATATATATTTTTTACAATATATGAAACTTTTTATATATTTTTATTAAATTTATATAAAATAGATATATATATAGTAATTGCACATTTAACTTTGGTCTCATATACAGATAGTGAGTTTAGATTCTGAAAGATCTAAAACCTGAAAATGTATCCCATCTGTCAAAATCAACCACATCCATCAAAACCAAAACATGAGCTTTTACCACAGACCAGTGAGAAGAACCCATCTTGCAGGCTGGACACACAACACAATTTAGGAGCACTATATGAAAACAGACATCTCCTTTGTAAAAAAAATATGTGAATTCAAATGGAAAAACCTTTTAACTTCCAGGTACAGACCCTTAAGCAAAACACTAAACCAAGCCATTATACCTGTATAGCAGGAATCCCAAAAATCTAACATTGCTTATAAACCACCATGTACAAGAACTAACCTGTATATTCCAGCCCTGATATATATAACAGTCCTCCTGGTACTATTAACATCAATGCTATGTACAGCATCTTTAATGGTTAGGAAATCACCATTCCCATTTTGGCATACTGTAATCATCCTCTTCTTTTCTTCAGCCTGCCTAACCTTCCGCTCTAGCTGCCTGCTCAATACATTATCACCAGATTGATTCCTCTCGTCCTTTTTATCAAGAAAACTGAGTTGTTCGTTGCTTCTCTGCAAATGCCATGAGATCCATTCATCATATTCTTTCTTGGCTTCGTCAATGGCCTGCAAATCCTCACTCAATCCCACACTGTAAAAATAACAAGGATTGGCTACCATGAATATGAGTAAAACTACTAATAGCCTCCTGTATTCCATGATCGAGTACTTGAAAATTTTCACTTCAGATCTTGAGCACTATTATGATTTCCTGGCACAGAATTTCTACCCTTCCATGGGGATTTGTATGTGCATATTTCCCCAAAACTACATATGGAAAAGCAGGGCAGGAAATTTTGTGTCTATAAATAGCTATGAAAAACCAAGGCAGTAGACTCTGTTTCGGCCTTGGTAAAATCCTTCTGCAAAACATTGTTTGGAATTCCACTGTGCACTGGCAACGGTTAATTTATGAGGCATTTTCAACAAGCCACTAGAGTTTATTGGTACGAATGAAGTAAACTACTGCACCAGAGCTCTTATTAGCTCTTTTCGATAGTGTTGCAATATAAAAATGACAGGCAGAGAGGCTTTAAAATGTGATCCATGTGAAGATGTTAATGTGGACCTCAACATGGCCGCCGAAGTCGCAGATGACAGATCCCACTTATGCAACGGTCATGTACATCTCTAAATTTCTGACATCTTCTTCGTTCTCGTGATACCATGATCGTTTGGCTTTTCTGATCAGAGAATTAAAGCAGGTCATATGATCACGTGTGTTAAGTATATTCATCATGGTCTTGACCCTTCGATGGATAAAACTTTATCTCTTTTAAGTTTTTTTTTTGGGAATGTTTATGATGTATTGTACCGTCTAGTATGAGTGTGTTGCTGATTTCGTCTATGTGATGAGTGTGATGGGTGAGGTTGTTGAATGTGGAGTTGACATGGTGTTTTTTCAAAATACAAATTAAATATATTATAAATAAAAATATATATATTTGGTTTTGTTTAAGTAAAAATTATAAAACATCAATATATTGTTGGCTTTTGGTCAATGTTAAATTTATAGCTTAGAATGAAAAAATGTGGTAAAAAATTATTTTTACTATTGAAAATCACAAATAAAATATTTTTATATTTGTTTAGAAATAAAGTTATTAAAAATTAAACTCCAAATATCATTTTCACTATTGAACCCAACAAATTAAAATATTTCTAATATTAATTTTTTAGAGAGAAAAGTTATAAAAAAATCAACGAAAATTTTCTGACAATGTGATTTTACTAAAAGTTTTTACTTTCCATGATATAGATCAACAAAAACTAAACTCAAAAACTACAAAAATCTTATATAGTCCTAAAGCTATTTCAATACAAAACATAAAGTAACTTTCAAATATATATTTGGAATATATTTTTTTTTCATATATATATATATATATATATAGTAAGAAAATATTTTAATACTCCAAAATAATAATAATAATAGATAATAATAAAATAAAAATATTCAATGTGAGTTCGTAAATAAAAAATTATTTTACCAATTAAGTTGTGTAGTTACATAATGCCCCATGTCCAAGGAGACATTCAGGTTATTTGCACTATTATATGTTCAAAAAAGGTAATTTCAACAATAAAAATTACACGTGGTTGTGTACTTCCATCTTAACAACTGAATGTGGTGGCAAATTTATTTATTTATTTTTTTTTTTTTTTCTTCACGTTTTGCACTTGCATATCAGAGATTTGATCCCTCTTGGGCATGGTAAATGTGTGGTTAAGATGAATCTATATTGGTAGTTTACATCTTTGGCGTCTTTGGTATATTCCTTATTAATACCTAGCAAAATGGGACTCTAGCAATCGATTTGCTTGTTGAAGATTATTAGTTTAATATTGATCAATGCAATTTATAATGTTTAACTTTGAAAATTAAATATTTATTTTTCAATATTATTAAAAAAACTAATATTCAAACATTTTATTGGACTTATGAAGGTCTTATTGCAACCTTTGTACAAGATAATGCCATGTGCATAATTGCTTCATATATTTTAAGATATTTGTGTAGTAAATAACATATTTACCATCAATTACTTTCCACCATAATTTAAGCAAGTCTTTACATAAAAAATGGATAGGAATAAGATGTAAATAAATATATATACTAGGAATTACTTTTCATTATTATTTATGTTTTCCTTAGCACTTATGTAGGAGTAAAAATGTAAATGTGTAGACTTACTAGTGGTTGAGATTTGTAGCTTTGAAGGTACTCCAAACCCTAGGCTATAGGGTTATGGAAGAGTTGGCACACAAGTGTGGCTTGTGGGCTTGGAACCCAAGCTTAGGTTTTTGTACCCAAAGGTGTTGGGGCCAAAACCGTGAGGAGATTTCTACATGTGATGATTTGAGTTGATAAAGGACTTTGAGAGTAAACAGACACGATGAAAATCACTTGAATCCGAGTTGTAGAAGTGAAGATATGAAATTTTGAAGTTAGAGTGTGGGCTTGTGCATGAAGAGTTAAGGTCGACTTGATGAGTAAAAGACCTTATGACAGTTGTCAAGCCCTCTTGGGTGAATTGTTGTAGCCCTTGTGTTTAGTATAAATACAAGGTCATTGAGAACTGATTTAGTATCCATTTTGGCAACACATGAGCAAGAAAATGTGAGAGATAGGAGCTCACATAAGGAGGAGAACAATTATGTTTTGGGTCGCAGGTTAGTAGTTGCTTAAGTGAAGGAGAGAAAACCCGTTTGGGCTCTCTTGTGATTTTCTTGAGGAGCGAGGCAATCTGGAGGAAGGCCGAGTGGAGAGGGAGTTGTTTTGAGCTAGTTTTGGCATAATTTCTCTACCCTAAACAAACCGAGAGGGTGGTTTTTTTGTGATGATTTGGTCGTATTCCTATAGTGGTTCTTTTGAGGGATAAACAAACCTATTTCAGGGTGTTGAAGCAATCATATTGGGAAAAAAGTCTCCAGACTTATAGATGGGAGAGGATTGCAGTAGTTTGTGGGAGATTTTGTCAGAATTGGAGGACTAGTGTAGGCTATAGGTGTTCCCTAACCAGTGATCAGTCTTCAATTCACAAAAAACAATCTATAAAGGTATGTTTCTCCTTTATTCTTGCTAGGTGTTGGATCTAGTTTTGGACCATACTAGATGGGTTATTAGTGAAGTCAGTTGGCATCCAAGACAAAGGTTTTCCTAGGTGGTTGGATGCCATAACCAGTGGGAATATGCTACACCAGTCTATTGGAGCCTATATTTGTGCAATAGCTCCTCTATCGCGGTACAAAGGGAAGATCTTAAAAGCTCTAATTTGATGATGATTGAGCATATATGAAGGACATGATGTTTGGTGTTGTATTAGGAATTTGAGGTATGTTGGAGGGCAACATGAAAGTTCCCAAGTGTGAAGCTGTAAGTGAAGTGTAGGGAAGGGCACTTGGCTACTAGGATTGGAAGATGTTGGAGCTCAAGTTTTGGCTAGCCAAAGGAGCAGTTTGCTATAACCCGTGTTCATTATTGGAGAAGCAACATTTGATGGTGATAGTTGGCAACCTTGCTACCCTATGCTAGTCTTCGTTGGAGAGACATGGAAAGACTATAATGGGCTGAAGTCCTTGAGTAGTTGAGGAGCAATAGTGGACGCTTATGAGTTGTTCAAAAACAAATTTGTGAACAACTCGATAAGAGTCTCGATGTGTTGATGCATTGATGGAAAAACGATAAATGAGAGAGCATATAAGAACTTGGAGCATTGATAGAGGCGGGTGTTACAAATCAGGCGCCAAAGGACTGAGTAAATGTGTACAGGGTATGCCCAAGGCAGTTGTGAGGAACTGTACATCAGCTAGACAACCATAGTTTCTTGTATTGGGCATATTGGTGGTCATCATGAGAGACACCAAGCCCTAGTTGTTGTATATCTTTTATTAGTGGACGTATGAGGGCCATTATACCTGGTACAAGAGCCCTAGATTGTTGTCTTATTTAGCGGGATTAATATAACAAAGTTAGGTTATTGTACATAATTTGTGTAAAAATGATAGGAAACCAGCTCACAAAAAGATAGAAAAGATAGATAAACGCCTTAGAATTCATCCTCTTCGAGGGGGCAACCTCCTTTACATTACATAAATGAGCAATTATTGTATGATACAAATGACTAAACCTCCCTTCTATATATAGGAGTCTAAGGGGTCACAATATAATCAAGCCGACATAAAAGTAATAACACAAGGGCGCAAAAATAACAATAGTGGGTTTCTATGGAGCATACTAATAACTATATGGGGACAATAGGGGCACACTAATAACAATAAGGGATACAATGACCATAGTAATGGGGGAATCACTAGTTTTATAAGGGCCGAACATGCCCCTCTCCTTCTGAAAAGCGTTGTCCTAAATGCTTGAGTAGTTCTGGATGCTTCTATATAAAATTCTCATCCTCCCATGTGGAATCTTCAGTGGATAAGTTCTTCCACTTGATGAGATACTATGAAATTGATTGATTCTGTAGCTATCGCGTTCTTGTTTTTGTGATAGCTTCTGGTTCCAATATGATTTTTCCTTCCTCATCAAGTTCTGGAAATATTGTTTGAACTAGCAGCTTGTCACCTATAACGTTCTTTAAACATGAAACATGGAAAACTGGGTGCACTCGGGAAGCTGCATGAAGCTCAAATTTGTATGCCATAGTACCAATCTTTTGCAACACCTTATACGGACCATAATACTTTGGTGATAATTTATTATCCTTCTTAGCTTGCTTGAGGGACATTTTTTTATATGGCTGTAGCTGTAGGAATACCCAGTCACCTACATCAAAACTTCTTTCACTACGATGTTGATATGCCTGTTGTTTCATTCTATTCTGCACCAACATGAGGTTATCCTTTAAGAGTTGGAGAACTTGTTGTTGATGCTCGATGTGATGTTCCACTGCTTGAACCTTAGAATTTTCTCTTAAATATGAAGTGATGGATGGTGGATGATATCCATAAAGTGCCGTAAATGAGGTCATTTTTGCTGCAGTATGGAAGGAAGTGTTATACCACCATTCAGCTAGAGGCAACCATTTGACCCTTTGTGTCTGTTTATCAGATACAATGCAACGGAGATATATTTCCAAACATTTGTTTACTATCTCAGTTTTCCCATCAGATTGAGGATGATAAGGTGAGTTATCAGCTAACTGATTACTGAGACAAGAAAATAACTCTGTCCAAAAATTTCCAGTGAAAATGGGATCTTTGTCGCTTACAATAATATTTAGGTTTCCATGTAGCTTTTGAATTGTTTCCATAAATGCAGTAGAAACTGTACTGGCTTTAAATGGATGTGATAATGCACAAAAGTGTGCAGACTTGGTAAGTCTGTCAACTACCACCATGATGACACTCTTTGCTTCGGACTTGGGTAAACCTGTGATACAAGCCATTGAAACCTTCTCCCGACGTTATCTTGGAATGGATAAAGGTTTTAATAGACCTAGGGTATTTCTTAATTGTTTCAACTTTATTTTGTTGGCAAACCAAACATTCCGCCACAAACTTTTGAATATCTGATTTAAGGCCAACCCAAAAAAATTCCTTCTTAACCCTATGGTAAGTTTTTAAAAATCCTGAGTGCCCTCCTAAGGGAGAAGTGTGCAATTCCATAAGAATCTTTTGTTTTAGCTGGGAATTCTTACAGAGGTATAAGTGATCTTTGTACCATAACAAATCATTTTTCCAGCTAAATGTATCAGACATACTGGAATCTTGTTGTAATTTTCGAATAAGTGCCCACACGTTTTCATCATTCTTCCATTCCTCCCTTGCATCGTTTATCCAATCTGGTTGGATAATAGAAATGGCGCACAACAATGCTTCCACATCCTCATCCTGTCTTGAGAGTGCATCTGCCACCACATTTTGCTTCCCTTTTTTGTAGATGATTTCAAAGTCATAACCCAACATCTTTGTGACCCACTTTTGTTGCTCTTCAGAGATAATCTTTGTTCTAAAAAGTATTTAAGGCTATAGGCTATCATGATCTGTTTTTACCTTGAAGTGTCTTCCCATTAGGTAGGGTCGCCATTTCTTAAGTCCATGGAGTATTGCCAACATTTCCTTCTCATAAATAAATTTTTGTAAAAACTTTCCCTTGATTGGACGACTTTCAAAAGAAATGGGTCTTTCATCTTGCATTAGAACAGCACCAATTCCATTTCCTGAAGCATCACATTCCACAATAAAGTTTTTTGCGAAGTCCGGTGTAGCTAAGACCGGTGCTTGGCACATTGCCTCTTTAAGATGTTCAAAGGCCTTTGTTGCTTCTGAAGTCCATGAAAATGCATCTTTCTTCAATAATGTGGTTAGAGGTGCTGCTATTCTTCCACAATTCTTAACAAACTTGCAATAATACCTTGTCAACCTGAGAAATCCTCGCAGATGTTTTATGGATGTGGGGATTTTCCATTCCTTGATGGCTTTAATTTTGCTAGGGTCTACCTTAACTCCTTCATGAGATACAATATGACCCAGCTATTCCACCTCTTGGACTCCAAAGAAGAATTTGGATCTTTTTGCATATAATTTTTTCTCCTCCAATAGTTGTAGCACCTTGTCAACATGTTCAACATGATCCTTCCAAGA
>APFE030464090.1:16896-63416 GCA_000404065.3 Pinus taeda | reverse complement strand
CCTGAATGCCTTCTCTAATGAATCAGGTTCCCAAAGGTGAACATCATGTTGGATATTATCCTTTAAAGACCCTATGAACACATCAATCCTATGCTCCTCTAGAATATATCTTACCCTTATGTTCAATTTTTGGAACTCCTCAATGTGCTCAATTATTGAACCCTTTTGTTTGAGACTTATCAATTGGCTAAAAAAAATGTTGCTTCTTGTATCCTCATAATGTGCCATCAATTCTTCCCTAAAAATTGCCCAAGTGATAAATTGTTTACAAGAGAAAATCCATTGATACCATAAAAACTAATTTGGTTCCAAATATAAAGTTTCCATACGTAACTTTTGTGTGTTTTGCACATTATTGAGATCAAAAAATTGCTCCATATATAATATCCATGTTGCGGTATCCTTGCCATCAAACTTCCTCATATCGATTTTTGGAATATGGTGGGTCTTCGATCCAAAATTAGAGTCTATGGAATCATGATTAACATTTTTTTTGTTCTCATCATGAGTTTCCTTTAGTACCTTTTCACCATTAGTGACCATTCCTTCTAGCAACTTATTCATATTTATTGTCAATTCTTCCATTTTATCATCCATGCCATCAATTTTAGCGTCCATGCCAATCATCTTAGCTTCCATGCCATCCATCTTAGCTTCTACACCCTTCTTTAAATAATCCATCTTAGCTTCTACATCTTTCCTTAAACCATCCATCTTAGATTCTGTAGTTTTTTGTGCAAGTAACACTTGTTGCACTTGTTCTTGTAATTTATATATATCATGTAGCATTTCTTCCTCTTCTTCATGAGTCATGCTAGAGCTTTCAGGTTCCTTACTAGGTGTTTTCATTTTCTTTCCTCGGGGCATTAATTCCAAATAGTAATGCTCTACTATGCCCTTTGAATTCCTTCAAAATAAATTTCAAACCAATCTTAAGCAAAAATTTAAAAGAATCTACACATTTTTTCACTTTGTAGGAGCTCGATATTGCCTCTGATGTATCTTTGTACATTCAAATCATCCTGTTCTGAAATTGTGACCTGCAATATCCCTTTGTGTCCTCTTTCCAATGCCACTAGTCTTATCCAAATTGGATTCTCCAAGGAAGCGTTATGTGAAATCTCCCACAGTGACCTGATTATGGACTAGTTCAGTAGGGAAAACTTGTACGATGTGCCACGAGTCCCTGTTTCGTCTTTTGGCTCTAAAAATATATATACAAGAAACTACAGTTCGTCCTCTTTCTGCACCTTCTTATGAAATTTCAATCCAATTCTCATAGAAAACGTTATGAAGATTTTCCCCAGGTCACCTGTTTGGAATGTAATTAAGGAGTCTGCAAAAAGACCAACTTCCTCAAATCATATCTCTGCAAATACAGCACAAAACGCTCTGAAATTCAGACCCGAGATTTAGCGCGATGTCTTCTCAAATGGGTTTTTTTTTGGTTTCTGAAACATTGCATAAAAAAAGTTATTGCGAAAATTCCACGATGACTTGTTTGGAGCAGCAAAACCCTAGAATCCAAAGCTTTGATACCAAATGTTATGAACTAGCTCAAGAAAAGATAGAAAAGATAGATCAACGCCTTAGAATTCAGCCTCTTCAAGGGGGAAACCTCTTTTACATTACATAAATGAACAATTATTAGATGATACAAATGATAGAACCTCCTTTCTATATATAGGAGTCTAAGGAGTCACAATATAACCCAGTGAACCTAACAATAATAATATAAAGCCACAAAAATAACAATAGAGGGATTCTATGGGGCATAGTAATAACAATATGGGGGCAATAGAGGCACAACAATATTAATAAGTGGTACAACTACAATAGTAATGGGGTAATCACTAGTATTATAGGGACCCAACATCCTCCCTCTGGGACCATGACTTGAGGAAGGGAACCTTAAGAAGCCCCAAAAACACAGATTTCTAGTTCTTTTATGAGCTTCAGAGTTTGTTGTCTTTAATTTAGTATTTGGTTAATTTTGCAAAGTATATTTCATTTTCATCTTTTTCATATCCATTTCTACAATAGATCTCACTTATGATTTCATTCCTTTCAACAACTTTTTTCATGCATAGTATAGGACATTGATTCATTAATTCCAATTTTCTAGTATATGAAAATGTATCTTGTTGCATATATTTTTGGAAGACACAAATGTTTTATGCAGGGCAGGTACTTCAAGAGGGCACTAATACTTCATAGCCAGCAACCACCTTCCACTTCATCCACCTTAGACGTCCTTTGTTTTCACCATCACCTTCACTAGTTTTTCATCATTTTTCATTGAAATTCTCCCAAACACATTGAACGAATCTAGCCATCTATTATCTTGGATATTGACTCTGGAGTGATCCTAGACCTTTTACCACTCCATTCCACCCATCACACCTTTCCTAAGACTCCCATCACCTCCAACACCTCACATTTAGCTCTCGGTTGTATCCTATAAGTTTACTGTAATTCCTACAGGATCATCTTGTAGGTTTCTAGTACATCCTGTAGGTTTTCCTGAAATGACCTATTTTGAGGCTGAATTGATGGAAAGCCTCTAGGAAGTCACCAAAAGCCTCCCATGAGTCCTCCACACCATCCAACCATCTCATCGCCCTTCTATCCATCTTCAAACATCCTTAATCCGCTTTCCACATCCACAAGAACAATTAGTTCACATACTTGATTTTGCGTAAAAAGACCAAAAAAGCAAAAACAGATTTAGTTTAGTCTCTTTATTTACACATTAGTATTGTTTGATTCTTCATAATTCTGCAACTTAGATAGTAGCATTTGTTTCATGTTGATTTAACATTTCTTCCTAGCATAGCTTCTTAAATGGTTAATTAGGGTATGGTGTGATTTAGCATTACATGTTGACCTTCTCCATTAATGCAGTAGAGTTACTCTCTTAGAGTAGATTTACCTTTCTTTCATTAAATAATCAAGCTTCTTCTGACTCTATAGAAGTCTGGCTTGGAGCCCCAGTGGTCTCTTGCCAACTGAACATTGACAACAGTCAGAAGCATCATTTTACTTGTGCATATAGCACTGTCACCTCCAAGTTTGTGCGAACCTCGGGTTGATAAGTAAAGCTAGTAGCCTAGGAGTTACAACATCCTTGCTGCAATACTGACACTCATCAATTATGAGAAAGACCCAGTTGGGACTAGAGTGTAGGGACAATGTATTATCAGTTGTATGATTTACTGAATTGTATAAATGATGCATGCAATAAGGAACTGAACTTAGAAGGGATTGCACAATTTTGGATGCACTGGTTTCCCATTAATATGGGGTAATCAACCATAGGAATTACGTAGGGCAATAGGGGTTTGGAGAGTTGTAGAATTGGATAAGTGTTGGCCAAGAACTTTCTTGTGAGTTGAGGATTGATTATACTGAGTGTTGGGATTGTTATTGTGAGAAAAAGCATTGTATTATCATCTTGGATTTCTGATATATGCAATACAAATAGTGGGGTTTTTAGTTGAGGTTTTCCAACAGATAATTATTGTGTTATGTGTATTTGATTATCTTCCTCTTATAGATTATTGTTTTCATCTATCTATTGGCTTCAGTTGGTTGAAACTAGAACTAGATTCTTGTCTTTTTCTTTAGTACATTGCATGAGCTTGTGAATCTACAGGATTTTGTACATAAATAATGGATAATCTTATATGTTTATCAACCAATATGATCATGATACTAGATATTCTCGTTGTGATTCGAATACATTAATTGAAATTTTATTTTCTTATAAGTCCCAAGGTTTTAAGCCCCAAGGGATAGCTCAATTGGTCGAGTTCGTGTTGCTAAGTACCTTGCCAATTGTGAGGTCATGGGGTGAAATATCCTCAATTCCCTTGGGGTTAGGCCTAAACAGATAAGCCAACGGGTGGATGCCTTCAAGTGTATCTTCTTGTATTATTACCCATGGATGTAGCAACCACTCAGTGACTATAAATCACAGTCGAAAAAAAAAAATAAATAAAAAAATAAAAAAAAATAAAAAAAATAAAAATAAATAAATAAATAAATAAAAATAAAATATAAAAAAAAATAAAAAAAAAAATAAAAATAAAAAAAAATCCAAGGTTTTCAAATTGGCTGTCTTGAATATCAAGATCCAATCGTTGAATGGTTAGAGAAATATTACGTGGAAAGCTCCTATGCAAATAACAAGGTTCGATCATTTTTAATTCTTGCAAGAACTGGGAGCGCAGATGAATGGGTATTCACAAGAATCCTACATTAAGGATTGTATAATCGACATTTCCAACAACAAGGTAAAGTTAAAAACATGATCAAACTAGTTGGTATGTCGCATCCTTTTCATAACAATCTTGACCTTCATTTTATTGTGCAACTTTTCAAAGTTCTTATATTTTCTATTGCACATAATTTTATATTGCTTTTATTTTCTTGTATCTTTGCAGTTGTAGGTCAGGAATGACGATGGATACATTGGAAATATCATTCCACTTAGCCTTGACATTCTAGTTGATTAGGTTAGGAGTAGGCATAGTATCATTTAGTTTCCCTTTCATTAATCCACCTTCTATCGTTCTCTCCATCCATTCTCTGCATTTGTTTGTTTTCTTATTGTATATTTTTCATGTTGTTTTTATGTCTTGGCTCCATTCGCTTGTAATTTTGGTTTTGTTTTTTTGTTTCTTCATGTGTTATATTTTTTCATTTTTCAATAAGACATTGCATGAAATATGTTCCTGTTGGCTCAAAACATGTGGAAAAACATGGAAAGGAAAATTATGATGACGAATAATGCTTGGCTTATTTGTTGCCTCTTCTCTATATTGGGTTTACATATCTTTAAAGCTAATGATATTTGAATGAAAATATGATCCATTCAAACAAAAATAATTTGGTCCAAATATAAAACCCGTATCTATTCTATGATCCTCATTCCTCAACTTAGTATAAGTAAATAATGTTTTTCTTGCTGATCCAGTAAAGTAGAGAAAGGATAAGGGGAAAATCAAGTAGCGATAAAACTAATATTAGAGGTTTATAAATACTTCTCTGAAAGGGAAAAATCTTATTCTCTTAGTAAATCAGGATCCCTCCTCCACCTATTGAAAATAATAAGTGTCAAAGAACAATCATATTAAATAAATAAGGAGGTGAAACAAGTGACTTCGTTGGGGAACTATCCAGGCCCACTAGCAGCGAAGCAACACTTTTCTCCTATGGTGACTCTGTTGGGGTATTATCTAGGCCTACTCACATCAAAGAAATACCAGAGATGAAAAACATACTATCAATATCTTAAACTGGCCACACATATTACCCTTTTCTAGATTAAAAGAATTGTGATTTGGCAAGCCTTGATATGTGTTTAACTGGGTAAGGGAATGGAGGGGACTATATCTCTAACTAGTTTAAGCAGTGAAGCTAAGTTAATCCACAAGATGAATCAATACTTCCTAAAAGACTAAAACCTTGCACTTAGAGAACTAAAGCTAAATAGAGAAGTTGGAGTTCTACTAGTGTGTTGCCAAGTGTTGGTGCTACGATCAACACCCTCCAAAACTTTTCCCACACTTGAATTTTGGATCCTATTGAGGACCTTACAATTTTTTTCTCTATGGTTAATCCATGATCGTTTGATTTTTGTAAGTCATTCGAGTCTCCTTCCTAGTTTCAAACTAAAAAGTCACTTACACACACATTCACATTCTTCGATCAGTTCATGAGAATGCTTCCTTTTAAAAATATTGAACAAGCACAAAATTGTCCATTAAGATAGTGCCTGTGTGATGTTCAAATCATGATGACAACTAGTGCACACTTTTATTGATAGATCCCCTCACTTTGTTGCATTTATATTTCTATTTTGGTGAGTTTTCTCAACTGCTTTCTTTTGCACATTTTTGCTTTCACAAGTGTTGTTTTTACACTCTCAATAGTCACTTTTACTTCTTTTCACCTGGATAAGTGGCATTTCCATGTTATCTTCACTCTGACATGTGTCTCTTTCAAGGTCATTCACATTTTTCAAGTGTTGTCTAATGTTCTCCTCATGTCATAGGTGTCTCTTTTGTGATTTTCACTCTTTCATGTGTCACACCATTACACATCACCATGTTGGTTGTGTGTTATTTTATTTCCATGATTAGTAACATGCATGGAAGGGTCACAGGGGGGTGATAACCCCTTGTTTTCTTTGTTTCGGGCAGAGCAGGTTGGTGGTATCCCCATTGTAAAGGTCTAGGGCATCGCCCCGGGAATTTTTTTTGGATGCTATATTGGGTGGGTGGACCTACCTATGATTTTGTGCATGGATTTCGCACATGGTTTTGGGTATGACAGTTTTGTGCCCATGGTATTTTGTAGATCCAATCAAGGGAACTATGATTATGTTCTAATCTAGGATTAATGGATTGGGGTTTATGAATACTTTGGCATATATATAAATATTATATATATATATATATATAATATATATATATTATATATATATATATATAAGATTTAACATTGAAAGGAACATAATGAAAAATCAATCTAGTAGTCCCGGGTTTGGGATCCAGGGGAAAATATTTGAGTATTTGTTTTATATTCTCGTCATTGTTTATTTTTTGTCTTTTAGAATTCGTCTGTAGGTAATTTACGTATGGGGTTAAAACCTACACACCAAAGTTAGTTCTGGAGCACTCTTCTACATTAGACGGTCTTACATATCATTATATTATGTGCTAGATGCACTCATACAACTTAGCACATCGTTTGGTCACAGTCATCATAGTTTTCATAACTCATGTTCTAAGTGTCATAATGTGTCATTTTAACTGTCACACTTATAAATAAGTGTCACTTTGTTATCATTTTGAGGTGTGATTATTATACATGGGACCTTTGCATTGTTATGGCTTCTATTTCTAGTTTTATGTGTGCAATCCAAGATTGGGTAATGTCGAGATGCATTTCTCTCTTTTACTTTGTCGATCCCACACTTAGCCATTTCAGAGCCCTTCTTGGTCCTTTAGCCCAGTGAAAGTTGTGAAGCCTTCAACCCTGTTATTAAGTGTGGATCTCAACCCATCTATAGGCCTAAATGATGCAATCCTACTCCCAAGGTTGGTGCAATAAGTCCCTCTCAAGGTTACCTCAAATATGTTTCACATTATGATCCTCCAAAGGGTGGTTAATTGACTCTTCTTGCATGGAACTTAGAGCATTCCTAGATGACAACATGCACCCCTCACACCCTTTTGTGGAAGAAAAATATTCAATGAAAAGATCCTCCTATCCTCCCTATGCAAGGAAAACTCTCCTGAGTAAAGTGGCTTCATCCCTATGCCCTCCCTTAATGAAAAGCACACTCGAAATGGTCAAGCATCAACTATTGGGTCAAACTCTGCTAAGACTAGGATAAGAAGCACATTAAAAATCAATAGTGACCACTTGAAGAATAAAATTGTGCTCTCTCTCAAGCCTCCTCTTCCTTTGAGTGCATGGTACAATCCCAAATGTTGAAGCCTCACCCTTCCCTTTTCCCCAATGTGATTTGCACTAAATCTTCGCTTATCCTCTTCCTCTAGAGCACATAGCATAGTAAGGAAGGCTAAAGGTAGCCTCCTTCCACCTTTGACTAGTCAAACTATACCTTCCTTGAAGCTTCCTTTCCCTTTCAGCACATAGCACAGTCCTTAAGGATGGAACTTTCACCTTCCCTCCTTCCCAATGTGCTCATGCACCCAAAATTGCCTAGTCTTTCCCTCTAGAGTGCATGGTACAATAGGGAAGGCTAAAGGAACCCTCCTCTTGTATTTTACTAGTCACATGTTCCCTTCTTGAAGTCTCCTTTTCCTTTGAGCACATATCACATTCTTGAAGGTTGAACCTTTCACCTTCCCTCCTTCCAAATGTTCTCATGTACCCTATGCCTTACTTTGACTCTTCCTTTGAGCATATGGTGTAATAGAGAAGGCTAAAGGATGCCTCTCTTCACTCTTGACTAGTCAAATTTTGATTTTGGGATTTCCTCTCTTTTATTTGGAGTGCACGGTGCATCCTTGAAGCATTAAGCCTTACACCTTGTCCCTTTGGCATCCCTCACTGCGCTGGACCAAGGAGAGATCTTCCTCATAGTGCATGGAATAGTAAAAAGGAACACCTGAGCCCTCATAAGACATTGATGAGTTTAAAATCTCCCTCTTAATCAAACCTTCTTCTTTTAACCCTCTCACAGACCTATCATCAAAAAATCATTCCATGACCTAGGTGGTGATAGAATATATGTTTTCAAGGTTGATCTTACCTCGTCATGAGTGATTTTCACTTTTAGGGGCACCTTCCTATCATGAAAATGTAATTCTCAATAGAATATAACAAGTATAAAACATAGAGAAACACTTTCAGATAATAAGCACCAAAGAGAGTTGTCATGAATACATGAAGCAGATCATGGACCAAAACAAAAAGAAGACATTGTATGATGACTTAGAGGATTCAGATATGATCAAATACCCTTTTGAGGGTGAAGATGAGAAACAAAGCGGGTATTTCATGAAGATGAATCGTAGATCATATCTATCATCAAGAATGCAAGATGAAGCATCAAGAAAGACATATTGGTATTGTGGCCTCCTCATAAAGTCCATGTCATCATTGTCAAGTTGTGACACATACAAGTGTCATCATAATGGTAAATTTATGTCCATCTCTCATGCCACATCATTATGTGTAATGTAATGATGTATACTCAAAGAAGAGAACAACATTCAATGTGTGGAAGTCTAAGAGTCATATGTGGAATATGAAAAATCACTTAGCCATATATGTAATAAAATGTTTTAGGAGAAGTCAAAAAGTAATTAGAAGTTCAAGATTTGTTTAGAAGTACAAAGGACACATTTTAAGTCCAAGAGTCATGAGGATAATTCAAGAGTCATTGGGATATGAAAGGTCATTCCCCTCATTATAAAGCAACCTCATAACTCAAGAAAAGGGCTTTTTGAGGCTTAATCTTTGAAGAGTCAGTCTTGGCTTCTCTACTTGGCATAGGAGAGAAAATTATTCTTTCGAGAAGAAAGGAGTGACTTAATGTTCCTCTATTGGAACTAGTGTTCACCATTGTAATTGATGTTCTTGGATATTCCACCTTATAATTGAAGCTCTACGAGGCAACACATTTTCATGCATGTATCACAAATGTTTTAGGACTATTCTTGAGATGTTTACGGTATATTTTGTGTTCATGTGTACTAGAGAAATTGAAATCATTGGGGGAATTTTGAGGTATAAAATGGGCCTCCTAATGAAATTATAAAATAATATTGGAAATAATAAAATAAGATTAGGTTACATCATCAAATTTTAAAGGGAAAAAAGAAAAAACTATTTTTTTAACTGATATTTTCAACTTATCTCCCTATGGGTTTACTCAAATTTCAAGCGGAAACACTCATTGGATGACGAATTTTGTTCTTCATCAAAGGAGTACCCATGTTGCATACTTTCGATGGAACCTACTACACGAAAAATGAGAAATACATGAAAAATGTGATTACAATCACGTGTTTTCACGTATTTCTCACTTTTCTTGTAGCAAGGTCCATCGAAAGTATGAAATATGGGTACTCCTTGGATGAGGAATTAAATTTTGCATCAAATGAGTACTCCCACTTGAAATTGAGTAAAACCTTAGGGATATAAATTGAAAATACGAGTTAAAAAAGTAGTTTTTTTATTTTATTATTTCTTAACATTTTTACTTTTTTACTCCAAAAATGGTGAATCACCCCCCATGGTTGACATCATCATCTTCAATCCTATTGGTTCTTATAATTTTTAGTTTGTTTGTACATTTTTCTTAGGAGGCCCATTTTAGACCTCAAAATTCCCCTAATGATTTCAATGGCTTTATTACTCATCTTGTTAAACATGTGTTATATTCTCTTTAATATTGTTGTGTGAACAATTTTGCTAATGAATATTTCCATGCTATGGTGTGCCTCTTCTAGGAAAGTATTGTTACTTTCCTCTGAGAGACTCATTTCTTGCCCCCCTTCTGAAGGTTTCCTTTTACATCCTGCAATTGGTACTTCACAATTTCAACTTAATTTCTTATTCAAGGTTTATGTATATAATCTCTTATGTTATCCGTTGAGACTAATACAAACTTTTGTGCTTTGGTGGCAAGTTCGATACTCCGAATGAGTCTCCTACTCCAAATAGTGTGAGGTCTAATTAGGATTTCACATCATGGAGACCCGTTGTATGTTGGGGGTATCTAGCACCATCAACATGATGGTGTCATATTGAGAAAACACCATGACATACTTCTTAGGTGTATTGAGAAATGTAAGTTTCAAACTTTTTATAGTGATTCTATGATCAGAAAAAATCTTCTTAAAGACAAAAGTAAACAATGTCAATCACACATAATATACAAAGATTTATACTAGAAACCAAAACTAGGAAAATCAACAAACTTTTAGGGCCAAACTTCTAATTTGTTTCGTCAATAAAATTCATGATCCGAAAGGAAAATGGCATCCACCCATAGCATTCATTCACCCATGTAATTTACTCATGGTATTGTAAGTGGAATCCACCCATGGTATTCATTCACCCATGGTATTTATCCACCCATGGAATTTACCCATGATATTATAAGTGGAATCCACCCATGGTATTCATTCACCCATGGTATTTTTCCATGGTATTGTAAGTGGCATCGACCCTTGGTATTCATCCTCCCATGGTATTTATCCACTCATGGAATTTACCCATGGTATTGTAAGTGGCATCCACCCATGGTATTCATTCACCCATGATTTATACCCACCCATGGAATTTAACTATGGTATTGTGACCAAAAAAGGCTATAAGTAACAAGTCGCATTTTTTAAAAGGACAGGTTGTCCACCACAATGTAGCTTTTACATTTATTATCCATTTTAATAAAAAAAAATCTTTGTTGTTTCATTTACTGTGTGTTCTCTCATTTTCTTTATGGCATTGCAATTTTTCAGATCTTGGGGGCCTCCCCCAAAAATCCATTTCAATTTTTTTGATATTGTGTAGGTTCTAATTATAACGATCAAAGCACAGTTGGATCTTACAAGCCAAGAGGATTAAATATCTTGCGATGGATCACAAGTAAGCATATTTCCATTCGCCAATTCTTCTAAGGAAAAATTTATAGTCTTTGATTTTCTATTGTTCTAGACCATGCCACTAGGTATAGGAAAGATACTTTTGTCCGCAGTCATAGATTCATGTATAAAATTTATCTACATATGTGAACTCAAATAAGACCTCCAACATCACAAACCATTAAGTAGTATAGGACTTATCAGAAACATATTGAATATAAACAGGCAATAAAAACTAACACTTCCATAAAAGTAACCCAAATAGAATGGCATCATATATATCCTTCTCATAAATGAAGATGTCAATCAACTATAAGTAATGCAAGAAGATTGATCATCTACAATGATATGAACCTGTCATAGATAAAAAAAACTCTCATAACATCCCAAGAACTATATAGGTGTCATCAACAATCTGCAATAAACCAATGTTAGAATCACAATACCAACAATGAACTATTTGAAGCAGATGAGAATCTCCCCTTGAATTTATGTCACTCTTTCATCACCATAGAAGATTATATGGAA
This sequence comes from Pinus taeda, assembly GCA_000404065.3. NCBI lineage: Eukaryota > Viridiplantae > Streptophyta > Pinopsida > Pinales > Pinaceae > Pinus > Pinus taeda. The sequence goes on along the minus strand of APFE030464090.1, from coordinate 51,756 downwards.
CTATCTAAGGTAAGAAAAGCATGCATACATGGTTGTTCTTCACAAGAAACACCTATAAGGTGTGAAATGTTGAATTTTACTTAGAATCAATGAGCCAAAGCTCACCATGAGCTTATACTTCCCCATTTTCCTGAACACAATCACTTTAGTAGATGCAACATTAATACCATAAATAGTATTCATAAAAAATACATTAAGTCATCATCATGGTTGGTCTAGTGAACTAATACACATGCATAACTCCTCATGAGATCATGCACATCTTTCAATAAACTAATTTTGTAGACGTGATATCTTCAAGTTCTTCTACTATTATCATAAGGTTATGCTTCTCACATTTACTTTTGTAGTCCATGTTATAAATATACATCAAGTACAATAGATTGTAGTAGGGACTGTCTTCCTTACATCTCTGGTTGTTGCTCCTTCTTCCTCCAAATCTGAATTAATTGCTTCTCTTTCTTGAATGCCTTGACCGTTCTAGACTTCCTGCAATCTTTGAATATGTGTCCAAAATTGTGACACTCATAACATCTCTTGTAATAAGAAGATTTTTTTCCTTTAATCCATCTTCTAGATCTGTTATCTAAAACCTTATGCCCAAACAAGTTACAAGTAAAAAAATATCCATTAAATAGTATTTTATATCTAAGGACTAGTCTTGTCTCAAATGTTGATTGCTTTCTTTCTAGTGGGTGACTTGATTCATTTTGTTGTTGATGAGTCTTATTAAGGTCCTTGGCATATTATTGTGGATTTGAAGCTTTATGATTATATCCAAGACATGTCTTAATTAAAGGAGAGCATTGTTCATTAATAATCTTCTATAATGATTCATATGCCTTTACCCATTGGAGATCCCAATTGATTGACTTTTTGTTTTCTCATATTATTCCCTTAGGTTCAGAATTTATTATTTTAAACTCTTGTAGTGCCTCTCTTTCTCTTGAATTTTTTCATCAAAATTTCTTCCTTTTGTTTGGTTTCTACTAGGTTAGTCTTTAGCAGAGTTATTTCTTCAAAAATATTATTCTCTTTAACTTCCAAATCTATGTTTATATTCTTGAGTCTATCAATTTATATAATGCATTGATTAAGTCATTTGTTTTGAAATTATCTGATTCACTATCTAACTAATATTTGATACCCAAAAGAATTTTGTAACTAGTGTTAGAGTTTCAAACTTGATCTACCCGATCATCTGATGTGTCTTCGCTATCTTCATTAGATTAAAACCTTTTCTTTGTAGAGAAATTCCTTTTGACAATTGTAGAGACATTGCTTTCTTTTTCTTTCTTATTTTTCCTTATATGGAAATTTAGTAGCATAGTGACCAACTCTTCCACAAGAAAAACATTTAAAGGGAAGTTTACCTTTGAATTTCTCACTTCCCACTTATAGCTTGTTGACAAAGTTTTCCTCTTCTTCATCTGAAATGTAGTTGGCATATTTAGGCTCTTCCTTTTGTTTTTCTTTCCATGTCACTTTGAAGGATGCTTCTCTGATCTTTGATGCATCCCCTTTTGTTCTCATTTCATAGGTTGTCAGAATTCCATGAAGTCTTTCTAAATATAACTGATTCAAATTCTACATTTCCTCAATAGCTGAAACTTTTGCATTGAAATTATAGGTTAGCGATCTCAATATCTTTTCAACAATCATAGCATCTTCAATATTATCTCCAAGACCCTTCATAGTGTTTAAAACTTCGTCTAATCCAAGGAAGAAGTTTGCAATACTTTCATCTTCATGCATTTTGAGAGACACACATTGCATTCTATAAGACTATAACTTCATTGATGTTGACTAGATTTTCCCATATTGCTTTCACGGTGTTGTGCTACGTCAATTTCATGAACTCAAATTCTACAAGTCCTACTATTATTGCATTGGTTGCATTAACATTACTCTCATACCATTTCTTTCCCACCTCATCTATAGGAATGGATCCTAGATATTGATATCTCATTTTGATTACTTCCCACACGCCTACTCCAAGAGACTACAAATATGATCTCATTCTGATCTTGCAAAATATAAAGTTTGTTCCATTAAATAAGGGTGGCTTGGTAGAAAATACTCCATCTTGGGAACTCATTTTTATCGGATCTACCTTCTAGTGATCAAGCTACTTCTGAAGGCCCTACGCTCTGATACCAATTGCTAGAAATACTAAGAGGGAAGGGGGTGAATTAATATTTCATTTCAATTAATCTTCAATTTCACATTCAAACATTTTTATGTGACTTCCCTTCAAGTAGCTTGTGTGTGTACGCGCTTTTAATGAACACAAACATCGTAGATGCAAGTTACTTTATTTTTTCACAATTTTACATAGTTATCTTAATCTTTATATTGTTAGCCATACATTATGCGGTAACTATGAGCAGTATTCAACATAAGAGAAAATAAACCATAACATATAATCAGCACATAAGAACACCAATATTCTTAGGTGGAAACCTAATTTGGGAGAAAAACACCATTGTTTTCGTCTCTATCTTCTTTCTTACTATAAAAAAAAAAAAAAAAATTACACTTGGCACTAGCTCAAACTCTTACCTGTGTGCAGGATCCTACCTATAGGAGGCTACAACCTCCACAAATTCTCCAGCTCCAACTGGAAGGTAGATACGACTCACTGATCAAGTTTACCATCTCCTACTAGAAGGAAGTTCATACTCACTCATCAAGTATACTAGGTACCACTGGAAGGAATATCCTACTCCCTTATTGAAGGCTCCAACCCTCAACACCTTTGTGGGCCACATTTTAGAATCTTTCACATTGGATCCACCTAACTCAAACACACATTAAAACCTACATGCCATCTATTGGGTCGCTCAAATACCATATTTTTACCAACCTTTCACTTCATTTTCACTTCACTTTTAAACCATATTTCTCTTTCCCATACCCTTACATTAAACTATTTTCACAATTACATCGGGTTTAGACTTATTATTTTCCAATGCATTTGTTTTAGGTTTTTTTAGTGGTTTTATGATTAAAGATAGGAAAAATAACATGTTTTCACTTATATATGAAAGTGGGATGATTTTCATGATGTTTGTAGTCACATTTGAAGACTCCAACAAAGTCATATTTGACCACCAAACCTCAAATTCGAATTTCTTCTTCAACCCCTTGAAGATTTGATGAAGATTTGGGAGATTCCTTCAAGCATATTTCATGGAGAAGAATCATGGAAGTTTTGATCAAATTTATTAGTGAATATATTAGATATTTGTCAGAGGATTTGTAGAGATGTCACTTGCTAGGCATTAGAACATGGTTGTAGCCACATGAGACATTTGTGGATCTAGGAGATATTTTTGGATATCAAGTCTTTGTTAGTTATCTAAAGTTTATGCATAAATAGGAGTGCCTCCTCCATACCAATGGGAGGACTCTTAGAGCATGTATCCAACTTATGATGGAATAGAATAAGGCTTCCTTTTACATAAATTTCCATTCTATAGTTTTAGATGTAAATTGCTTTAATGTAGTGTATGAATTTATGGAATAATTTGTCACATTTCTCTTAGGAGAATTGAACTCATTCCAAATGGTTCAAGGAATAATTTTATTTCATTATAAATATATGTGAATATTGGTTATATTTATTAATATTGATTGTCGGTAGGTCGCATGAAACATTAAAAATGGACCTCCTATAAGGGATCCTAGTGTTTTCTTGCCTACAACAACTAATTCATGTAACTCATCTTAATGCTTTCTATAGGTTTATATGCTTTACTATTTTCATTAGGAATACTTGAAAATTTTGATTGTTGATAGGTCTTGTGAAACATTATGGAAGGACCTCATTTAAGGGTTCTTAGTGTTTTCTTGCCTACAACAACCAAGTTTTCTTAGATTAGAGTTAGTTTCATACTCCTGCATAGATTTTGTTGGCATTATCACAAGCTTATGAGTATCCCTCATTGATAATTTAATGAAATCAATTTAAGAAATTGAATTCCCTAACACCATGTTTCATCCAATTTTCAAATTTGAACCCATACCGACCATTATGCTCGATCACTGAATATGAATAACCTCTCTGAATCCAAACATTGTTCAAACTGAATAACTGAACACCGATTACCCCTCCGCAACCATATCACTAATAAAACAAATATACCAATAAAAATCTCATCAACATCAACCAATTAAAATTATTTGCTCATAAACCAAGTCAAATTATTTTCTCATCAAGTACCAAACCATACACCATCATAAAAAACCAAAACTCTTCTACAAAACTATCAATAATCTCTTTCTACAATAATAAATTAGTTGAAGGAACAATACATAATCAATATCAATAACTTGTGTATCCACTAACAAACCCCGGTAGTGAATCAAGCTAAACAGATTCCAGGCATACTAATCAAGACATCCTTGAAAATCAATAGCAAACAATACAAATATCTCTTGATACCAATTCACTACCATAACCAAACATCACCACAAACCCTTTCCAAAGTCAAATCAAAATATATACTTGAATGTTCATAAGAATATCCATGTATGTACGCAATATTTAGGAACATAAACTGTGTACATATATCATAAAATTAATGCCAAAACATATCTGAATATATAACCAAATCCCTCATCAATCCATCCATTATCATATTGTTCTCAAGACAATATGTAATACCAATAGCAACAAACTCAATACATAGAAACATCATTATGAAATAAACAATAGACTCAATTTATTAATGACAATCAACAACATATAATTATAACTTCAGTAGCCATATGAGTTTCTCTATTCATTGAATCATTGATGTGCATAATACCCTTGCAAACAACGTCTTCCTTGCATATTCTATTAGATTCACAAAACATTAATAAACAAATTAACTTTACCTCCAATGCACCTACAATAAGAAAACATATCAATTATATTTCTAGTACATCTTCATATCTCTTATATTTGAGCCTCCTCCTTGCACCCTATTACACACTTGTTCCAAATTAGATTACAAAGGAATAAACCACCAAATGCACACTCTTCTACTATGTAAGGGTTAGCCTAAGATCACGTTCTATCTATGTAAATGAGGCTTAGCTGAACAAGAGGGAAAAATGGGTCGTTTTACATGCTAGGATGTCGGGTTAGGGCCTTAGGAACTGTAGAAATCATCATGTATATTTTCAACTACTCATGAAATTTTAATCAAAATTACAAGACACAAACCTACTCCACTACTCTGCAGAATTCAATTCACAATTTAGAACATCAATCAAAAACATGCAATGAGAAATAACACACATGCACACAATATTTTTCTAGGAAAATAAATCTACTAAAAACCCCTTTTCCTTCTTACATTAATCTAATGAATAGAGATGTATTACAATTTCTTTACTCAACTGAGTACAACCTACAAGTGAATAACCTATCTCTCTACTCACTAAGAAGCTTTGACCCAGAATTAGTCATTTTCTTCCTCTGCCTGAGGCCTTGTTTCCTAGAACAATTCCGTGAGAAATTAGGCCACTATTATGTAATAAATTTCTCCAAAATGATTGTGCAATTCGAAAGGTTAATCATCTAACTGCATGCAACACTTGTACACTAAAGACTAGTCTACAACTGATATTACACTTCCTTGGAATCTCCACCATGACTGGAGAACTCGAATTCTCTGCATGCACTAGATATTTTGGGTTGATTGATGAGTTAACTACATGATCATTGAGTATTATTGAAGTCTCACTGCACAACTGACCTTCCACTAGTTCCTCCAATAGTTAGAACTAGTTTAACTGAAAGCAACTTGAAATAATTGACCTTGATTGCTACAAATTAGCAATCACACATGCTTAACTAAACTCTAACTATAATTTACTGAGCTAATTGAGTGACAAGAGCCATGTCACCTCATTTAACTACATCCAAGTTTTTTGCTAATGCGGAAATTCAAATTTTCTCAATTTAATCAAGGCAAAATCAAATTGAGAATTTCTTGTTGCATTTTTTAATAGGAACCTGGGTCAGGTAGGCCAAAGTGGAGAAGTGTATCACTATAAAGGAGGAATTAGAGCAAGAGATATAAGGAAAGGATTTTATCCAAAGGAAGCAACTAATAACAAGGTAAGGTCTGTTAAGAAGGGTTGGCCGAGTCATATTATGGCTATGGAATTGTTAGAACTAGTAGTGTGTGGGCTGGAGGAATAGGTCCAGACCTAAGAATTTGATGAAGGAGTCTGCCAGGTAGGTAGTAAGTTGATAGTGATCAAAATTAGTTTATATTTGTGTAAGAATTAGAGGAAAATGACAACCATGTATAAGAGTTGAAAGTCCTATAAGAATTTAAAGTCATGGGGTTTGTGGGATGAAAACTTGAAATGTTGAAAGCAAGTAGAGTTGGTGCAATGCATACTTGGTTTATTTCCTTAATAACATATGGAATGACTTCGTTCTCATTCTATATTTTTAAGGTCTTAGTGTGGCTAGATAGCTTGATGAATTTGAAAGGTGAAGAAGCTTTAGCCCTTATAGTTCATGCAAGGAAAAGGAAAGGAATCAACATTCATCAGCAACTTATGATGAGGATGAATATGAGCATCCACCTAAGAAGAAGACAAAGGAATCTATGCTTAAAAATGAACTTCATTGATTTATGCAAGAAGGGAAGAATCAAGATGGAATTGAGAATTCCCTACAACCCTCAACAATTTCCTTCTTAATCAAGAGATGAGTACTTCATATTTTTCTCCCTTAATTATTATTATTATTATTATTCCTTGGGCAACCTCTTGTATTTGTATTTTTTTGCTTGGTTATAATTTTTCCTTCCATGACCTCTTGAATGAGGTTTGCAGCTACATCATGAAAGTTGCCAAGACAATGACTCTAGCAACAGATGGCAACATTGGGAAGAACGAAGAAAATATTGTTGCAAGAGGTTTCTCCCAGTAAGAGGGAGTACAAGGGTATTTTTTTGCTCCAATCTTTGATGGGTAGTTTCTTGTATGACCTAAGGGCTCAAGCATAAACTGAGAAAGAGTGACTGGTGTTGGAGAGGGAGAAATTGTACAAAAATCTAAGATTGTGCTAGAGGACCAAAAGAGCTTCCAGTTTTCAAGAAGCAGATAGTCAAGTAGAATGGAAGGATAAACCTTCAGACAGGATGTTCTAGGTTGATATTATCAAGATGCTCAGAGATAGAAGGTATCTAGGAGTAGTACAGAAAAAGGACTTTCTTACATGGAAGATGGAGCAACAAAAGTAGAAGTACTTTCTTACATGATAGAGGTAGAAGCAATAGTAGGAGGATTTGCCTCCATGATAGAGGGAGAAGCCAATAATATCACCAGAAGACCTACTTTAGTTTCATAAGGATTTGGCCTCAAAGACTGAAATGAAGGGTTTTGGCTAGATACATTGTTTCTTGGGATTAGAGAGATTAGATGATATCCTCATTGTCTATAGTTTGAGGAGAATTGTATGATGCGCTACAAGTCCATGACTACACCTATGGTTTCCAATCTAAAGAAGATGAGTGATTCCACTTCAGATTTAGATTTGGTGGATCCCATGATGTACATATAGTTGATTAGATCCTTAATATACTTGTTTAACACCAGGGATGATATTTGGTTTACAATGATCACCCTAAGCTAGTATATAGTTGAGTCGAAGAAGATACATTGGGTTGCAACAAAGCATGGTTGAGGTACCTGTGTGGTATAATAGATATGGTTTGGGATATGTATCAAGTGGTGAAGTCAGGCTATAGGATACACAAATTCAGAATGGGTTGGGAGTGCAAAGGATAAAAAGTTCACATCATGATATTGCTTCAGATTGGGATCATCTATGATATCTTTGTTTATTAGGAACCAGAGTTTTGTCTCACTTAGTACAACATGATCAAATTATATCGCATCCTATGTCATAAGTCATGAAGTAGTGTGCCTTTAGAAGCTTCTTGTAGGACTCCATGAACAAGGCACTTCATCCAAGACATGGTGCAGAGAGGATTAGTGGAGCTCCATTACATATACACAAATGAGTAGATTGCATATATTCTCACCAAGCCTCTATCTAGAGTGAAGATTGCATACTTCATAGATAAGCGTAGGGTTATAAAAAATATCTCCCTCATTGAGAGGGAGGGTTAATGTCTTTGCAGGATCATGGAAGACCATCTCTTGAAGCCATAAAGGACATTAGATGGTTCATAAAGGAATTTGACTAGGGGAGATAGATACATTCACCTAAGATGTTGATTTTTCTGAGGGAAGTATTGTCCTTTGTTTTTGATAATTACATTTTTAAGCTTTTCATAATTTACATATGCATTCACTCGATTACATCATAACATCATCATCAATTATGTAGAAAGAAAAACAACATAAAAAAGTTAGCAGAACATAAAGGAATGCCAAAAGAAAAGCATGAACAAATAGAGACGCCAAGATTTGGTCGGAGACTGGGGAAAAACCCCACAAGGGGGAAAACCCAAAATTTAATTCTTCTTCTTCTATTAGATATTCATCAATTTTTCACCTAAGATATAAATTACATCCATAGTGAGATATATCACTACATCAAGCCTCCTAGGGCCACTCGATCAAGAAGGATTTTTCATATCGTCATTAAGTTCCTTAACTTGAAGAATGTAAACCACTTGGCCATGCGAGGCATACCATCAAACCATGTGAACCATATCACTGGGCCATGTGAGCCATACCACCAAACCATGCGAACCATGCAAGTGTGCCATGCCAGCAGGCCATGCAAGGGAGCCATACAAACCAGACAAGCGAGCCATGTGAACCATGCAGGTGGCCCATTCATATTGTGTATCGAGACCATACATATCACAGAGGAATGCGCCATACATATTGTGTATCGATGCTATACAAATCACAGAGGAACATACCATACCAACTATGTTATGAAACAATATCACAAAAAGATAGACCAACGACTTAAAAAGTATCCTCTTCGAGGGGAAAACCTCTTATACATTACATACATGAACAATTCTTGGATGATACAAATGACAAGACGTGCTTTGTATATATAGGATTTTAAGGGGGCACAATATAATTAGAGCCTACATAACAATAATAATGTAAGGGCACAAGAATAACAATAGTGGGCTTCTATGGGGCACCACAATAAAAATATGGGGGTTACATGGGAACAACAATAACAATAAGGGGGCTACACTAGTATTATAGGGACCTAACATGCCCCTCTCCTTCAAAAAACTATTTTCCTCAATGCTTGAGTAGTTTTGGATGCTTCTGTATAAAATTTTCATCCTTCCATGTGGAATCTTCAACAGGTAAGTTCTTCCACTTAATGAGATACTCTGAAATTGATCAATTCCATAGTTGTTAGTTTCTTGTTTCCATGACTGCTTCAGGCTCAAATATGATTTTTCCTTCTTCTTCAAATTCCAGCAACACTATTTGAACTGGAAGCTTGTCACCAATAACCTTCTTTAAGCATGAAACATGGAAAACTAGGTGTACTCTAGAAGGTGCAGACAACTCCAATTTGTATGCCATAGTGCTAATCTTTTGCAACCCCTTGTAAGGACCATAGTAGTTGGGTGATAATTTGTTATCCTTCTTATCTTGCTTAAGAGATATGTGTTTCTATGGTTGTAGCTACAAAAATACTTAGTCACCTACATCAAAACTTATTTCACTACGATGTTGATCTTCCATTGTTTCATTTGATTCTATGCCATAGTGAGGTTATCCTTTAAGAGTTGGAGATGTTGTTGATGCTCGATGTGATATTCTACTGCTTGAACCTCATAATTTTCTCTTAAATATGATGTGATGGATGGTGGATGATATCAATAAAGTTCCATTAATGGGGTCATTTTTGCTACAATATGGAAGGAGGTGTTATACCATTATTCAGCTAGAGGTAACCACTTGGCCCATTGTGTTTGTTTATCGAATACAAAGCAATGAAGATATCCTTCCAAACATTTATTCACTATCTCATTTTTCCCATCAGACTAAGGATGAAAAGAAGAGCTAAATTGAGTACCAAGAGAAAAAAAATAATTATGTCCAAATATTTCCAGTGAAAATGCGATCTATGTCACTTACTATAATCTTTGGGTTTCCATGAAGCTTTTAAATTGTTTCCATAAATACAGTAGCAATTGTACTGGATTTAAAATGATTAGATATTGCACAAAAGTGTGCATACTTGGTAATTATATCAACTACCACCATGATGACACTCTTTCCTTCAGACTTGGGTAAATCTGTGATAAAATCCATTGGGACCTCCTCCCAATGATGACTTGGAATGGATAAGGGTTTTAATATATTCTGTATTTTGTTGGAAAACCAAACATTCTAGCACAAACTTCTGAATATCAGATTTAAGGCTATCGCAAAAGAAAATCCTTCTTGACCCTATGGTAAGTTTTTAAAATTATTGAGTGCCCTCCTAAGGGAGAGGTGTGTAATTCCAAAAGAATCTTTTGTTCGAGTTGGGAATTCTTACAAAGATATAACTGATATTTGTAACGTAATGAATAAAATGCACTGGGATCTTGTTGCAACTTTTGAATAACTAACCACAACTATTCATCATTCTTCCATTCATCCCTTGCTTTGGTTATCCACTGAGGTTGGATAATAGAAATGGCACAAAGAAATGCTTTCACATCCTCATCCTTTCTTGGGAGTGCATCTGCAACAACATTTTTCTTCCCTTTTTTGTATATGATTTAAAAGTCATAACCCAAATCTTTGTCACCCATTTCTACTACACTTTTGAAGATAATTTCTATTCCAAAAAGTATTTAAGACTATCATGATCTGTTTTTACCCTAAAGTATCTTCCCATTAGGTAAGGCGCCATTTCTTTAGTGCATGTAGTATTGCCAACATTTCCTTCTCATAAATAGGTTTGTGTAAATACGTTCCTTTGATTGGACAACTTTCAAAAGAAATGGGTCTTCCTTATTGGATTAAAACCGTAACACCCTCCTCTCATATCTACCCAAGTAACCAGCCAACTGGGGTAAACATGTGACAAGAAGTTACTATGATATGATTCGACTCCATATGTGTTTTAACGAAGTGGAACCAGCGGAACACATCGCACAAACATTCCACATCAGCTACAGAACTCTTAGGAGCCATCCCAACCACTCATGTAACCAGCCCCTAAGAATAACCAAATTTTTAGTGCATAAAACCCCTAAACGCTCCCTTGATATGGACAAGGGAGTGTCTAGGAGGTTCCAGACACTCCCAAAGCAAGGGCAAGGTGTTCAAAGACGTTTTTACCGAGTGCTGTGCTTGCAACTCTGGGATTTGTGCCACTTTTTCAGTCCTAGAGCCTAGGTCACTGCCCTAGACTCAATGACACCTTCAGAAATGAAATTTCATAGTGGAGAAAAGATACATTTCCAAAAACATCAATAAGAATTAGATTGGACCCCTACTAGCCATGACAAGAATTTCGTCGAACATGTCATAAACATGAAAGCTACATGTCTTAATAGTAGAACTAAGCATAGAGGTCACATAATTATCTAAGAATCACTAAGAAGCAATGATGCTTCAACACATTAGATGAAATTTCATCTATTAGGCCATAGATACATTGTTCATTCATTTGCAAGTAAAACATGATGAGAGCCATACATAGCCACGATCATAATACATGTTCATAACCAGCATAATAACAACAGAAATACCAAGGAAGAAACAATCATATAATCCACAGAAAAACTAGTATAATGCTCATGAATTAATAAGGAGAAATAACCTCATAATAATGATGCAAAGGCCAACCAGGTTTGAGACTTCCACGAACCACCCAACTATAGACATGGTTGAGCCAAATCTTCCTTTTAGCCAATCACCCCTATGCCATATTCTAAGCATCAATGTGGGACCTCATAAAACACATTAATCAAAATCATCTAGGGCTTTCAAAGGCCAAACCACCTCCACCCTCAACCAGTGATTCCACCTCATTGTCGGACATCACTAACCATCACCAGATTGGTCTCTACCTAGTTGTCCACTACTAGAGATTGTTTTCTCCAACCCAGCTTTTAGGACTAGTAACTCAACCCATGGTTGTTGCTAGGCTCCAAAGTGTTTGTCCAACCAAGGCTCCAGGACTAGTAACTCAACCTAAATTTTTGGTTGAGGTCTAGATAATTTGTCCAACCAATGCTCTAGGACTAGTAACTCAACTCACCAAGGGCACCAGAGTGTTTGTCCAACTAAAGCTCTAGGAATAATAACTCAACCCAAGATGTTATAAGGCTTCCAGAGCATTTGTCCAACCAAGGCTTCAGGACTAATAACTCAATCAAAGTTGTTACAAGGCTTCCAAAATGTTTGTCCAACCAAGGCTCCAAGAACTAATAACTCAACCCACAACCAAAGGAATATGAGAACAAACCAAAAAACAAAAGTAAAACCCACAACACCATGGCTATCGAGGAAATGGAAAGGCTAGTCAAAACCACTGTCAATCTAGGTAATCCTCCATGCCAATGATAGGTCATAACCAAGAAACCACATTCATTTTCCTTACATGCCAAAATTAGCAAGGAAGTCATACATGCAACTCAGTACCTTGCAAGAAAATGCCACTATAGTTGTTGATCCTGATGTCCTCTTACGCTTTCCTACTTTTCATTTGTCTTCTTACTCCAAATTCCAAGTATCCACACTCCTCCAAAAGTGCTCCAAGAAAACTCTAAGTGCCCAATAGTATGAGAGAGAGAGAGAGAGAATAGAAGAGAGCTCCACAAAAACTTTTCAAGAAAAAGCTTTCCAAGTGATCCTCAAAAGCCTTTTTATCAATGAGGCCTCTACTTTCGTAAATTTCCATTATTTTCCTTCAATTTCCTCCTCACATGCAACCTGTGACCTTTCACCTTCCTTTTCTCCTAATTTCCTTTATTTTCATAAATAAAATGCCAATAAATGCCTCATGCCTTTCCAAAGCCTTTGCCTTTGCCAATTTCCTTAGCCATAATAAACTGAAGTGACACCCCACTAGGATGTTTTCGTCCACCATTCAACTTGAAATATGTGTCCCACGACCATGGGATTATATATATTTTTACACGAATTTTTAACCAAGGTTGTTACAGAACCCTCCCCCTTGGGGGAACACCATCCTCGATGTTCAATAGCACCTACAAACTAGAAAACCGCTAAAAACAAAACATACTGCCCATGGAGATTTATAACATAGATTGTTGTAGTATTTATAATGACCATCTGATAAAACATGTTAAACATATTGTTTACTAGAGCTTTATAACAAATCTCATTATGACATTTATAGTAATAACCACATATACACACATGGACATTTTCTTCAACCAGAAAATAACCATACTATTTATGAAGCTTTATAAATCCATCTCGATACAATATTTACAATGGTATACACATATACACATATGCACATTTTCTCATCTAGAAAATAAAAGGATACGGTGCCTAAATCCGCAACAAGGGAATCTAGAGGCTCACACCTCCACCCTCAAAGTAATCCGAGGATTCACCTCCTTCCCAAGAAGGCCAAAATCCACTACAAATTCAAAGTTGCTTCCAATGTCCAGTGCTATAATCCTGTGCCACTTTTCCTCTTAGTGAACAATTACCAGCTGATTGTTCCAAGGCACACTCCCAATGTGCATTTGATTCCATTTGGAAATCACCAAAAAAAAATCCCCAACCTTCTATTCTCTGTCACACACCTTCCAATTTTGACTGGCACCCCCATCTTAGGTAGTCCATCCCTCGGCAATGTTTTCTCACATCAGAAGGTCCAAAAAACAAGGCATATCCCTCCCTTGAAACCATCATACTGGTCATAGCATGTTCATGGAAATCAATGGACATTATTGGGTACTAGTGTCCCACAATGGCCCTACTCTTGAATGTTTTACCAGAATACTGTTGCCTCTTCCAATTCCTTTTGTTGTTGCTGCTAATGCTTGCCGTCAATTTTGACCACTGAACCATGCATTTCATTATTTCCTATACCAAGCACATAATTTCCATTAGATTCAAAATAAATTGAAATAACTTCAAATCATACCTCATTGATGGCCCATCAACAAGGTACACTTGCAATTATGTTCGCTTTCTGTCACAACAAGTCAAACTAGCATCTTTGCCCAAATCATCATGTATAAACATATCACATCAGATTAGCTCATAACAAAACCATCATATATCAACATCATAAATCACATGTAACCATCATAAACTAGAATCATAGATCACATGTAATCATCATAGACCAGAATCATAAATCACATGCATAATAAAACTGAAATAAAATATTGATACTTATCCTTTAATAAATCCTTAGCTTCTACCTTTGTCCTTATTTTTTACACACACCGGATCTGTTGCCACACCCAGTGCCTTCTCCTCAACCATGTGCACATACACATAGTGTGCATCGCACACATACATGCACACATGACATACAATACCATGCAATACATGCACTTACACCTAATATACTACAGATACATCTACACCCAGTGTATAACACAACACAATACATACTCCTACATTCGATGTACACCACATTGCAATACATGTACTACACAGTGTACAACACAATGAGTACATGTGTCACGATACCATAACTACACAATGCACATACATAGTACTGCATACCCGTGACACAGCACGTATGACATGCACACAATACCACATGTATACCGGTACCATATGTACAACATGTACATAGTACCACCTATACAAAGCACCACCTGCACAATGTGTGCACAATATCACATGTACATAGCACCACCTTTACAACATGTACACAATGCGACACGTACATCGTACCACCTATACAACATGTACACAATGCCAAATGTACACAACACCACATGAACATGTACATGACACTACATGTACATAGCACCATATGCACGACATGTACACAACACCACCTATGCATGGCACCACATGTACGACATGTACATGGCACCACATGCTCATAGCACCACTTGTACAATCATGCACACAACACCATATGTACAAAGCACCACATGTACAACATCCACACAACTCCATATGTACATAACATTGCATAAACAACATGTGCATAGCACCCTATGTACACAACATTGTGTATCCAACATGAGCACAATACCATATGCACACAACACCACATAACTATCATGCGCTCAGTACAATATGTACACAACACCACATATTCGACATGTACATAGCACCATCTATATCCAACACTATATATGCAATGTACAAACAACACCATACATACAATATGCACACAACATCATATGTAGACAATACTACATCTATTACATGTATACACATCACCATATGTACAATCACTGAATATAGAACATGTGCAACATATACACAATAGTAATACTACACATCCAAAACCACATTGTCTCTACCAGGAAACCTTGCTTCTAGTGTCTCTCAAGCATCCATGCTTATCCTAGCATGTCGCAGATCTCACTACTTTCATTCAACTGATGTATCCCTCAGGGTTACCTTCATAACATAAACATAGGCATAATACAAGCATACAACATCAATTCATATCCACATGATATGAATCTCGTATATTTTTCATGACTACTCTTCCCACTTCATTCCCCATATGACCAAGAACCACGTCATGCCACTCACCTGCATAAGAAATCATTCCTCCACAAGAATTATCCTTGACAACCCTGTCGGACAATGACATAGATACATAGATACATATACGTAGACATTAGCATAAAACAATCATGATCCTGTCAGACAATGACATACATACACATATACATATTATATAAACATCAGCGTAATCATGATCATAAATAATTACTAGATAGAATAAGGTCAAGGCTAAGAGAGCACCCGTTATTTGTGCACACTATGCACAACATTGAGAACAATCGTTCCCAACATAGCCAAGGCATCTTACACCTCAGTTCCATTTACTTCACCTTTCCTATTACCTTTCTCGTGACTATACTGTCGTTGTCCATTTACACCAATGTACTGAACCAGTTCAATTGATTGTCATATTCTTACCTTCAACTTCCCTTAAGCATGCACCGAGCTTCATTCAAGTCTTACATTAATTACTAGGTTTCATTTAGCTCTCCATGGGCTCCATTAACTTTCCTATTCCCCAACTAATTCCAAAGACCCTCGAGACATAAAATAAAAGAATAAATGCAAACAAAAAGAACAATAACAATACAACACCACGAACAAAGTGGTATGGCTATACACTAGACATAACTAATAAAAAATAAATAAATAAAAATATAAACGAACTATATACAAGAAGTTATGCACACAAAACTAGATAAAATAAGTGTCCTGACACGAGATAAAGTAATATTATATTACATGAAATTTTAATATAGATCTATTATTTTATGTACATATATTTTTAAAAAAATATGTACACAGTTATGATTAGATACATGCGCACATTTTCCTGAAGTGTTGATACAATTAGAAATGCACGTAAAATAAAAGAAGCTTTTTACAAGAACCATAAAGTCTGAATGCAAGTGGTTTTTGTGAATAAATAAACAAAAACAAAACCAAGACACCGAAAAACTGGGGGAAGATCAGACCAGTAAGGAAGATTTTTAATTGCTTCAAAATTCTCTATTGCACTACCATTACTCAATCAATATCACTTAAATTATATGGAAATTTTGCAGGAAACAAAGATTATATCTTCACCCTGTCGCTGGTTCATAGAGCTGTGTCTCACGCAAGCTCGAGAGAAAGCCCTAGGATCAGCAATCATCATCGGTGGCTCGCAGACATGAACAAGAAATCAGGAAGAAAACAATACAAGGAGCCTCAACACTAGCAAGACTCACACTGAATAGTCGGGCAGCATTTCGGTGCAGTAAGTGAGAATGCATTGTGCTGAGTAGGTTGCTTGTTTTTATAGAATGGCTGGTTTGGATAGCTCTGGACGGAGTTTGAATCGACGGTTGGTTTAGCTTGGGTGGTTGAATTTGTCAACTGCTTGTTTGAGGATATGGTTCGAGGATATGGTTTAATGGTTAATGGTTAAGTTGGAGGGGAGCTTTGATCTTGTAAGTTTTGTGGGAGGTTTGATTTCGCAAGTTTTGTGGTCCAATGGGAGGGAAGGTTTGATTTCACAAGTTTTATCTTCTAATGGTTAAGTAGAAGGGGAGGTTGGATTTTGCAAATTTTGTGATCTAATGGTTAAGTGAGAGAGGAGATTTGATCTAACAAATTTTACAGAGATTTGATTTAGCAAATTTTGTAAAAAAAAAAGTTTAATCTCACAAATTTTGTGATCTAATAGTTAAGTGAGCGATTTGATCTCAATATCTCATGTCCTATGGTTCCAATCCCAAACAAAACAATGTATATCTAAAAGCAAACTCCCTTCAACTTCTCAACTTCAACATAGAAAGACGTAACCCTCCATTTAATAAAAACCTTCAACCTAGAGAGGCGTCGCCCTCCATTTTAACATTTTAAAAAAACTTCAACCTAGAGACACGTCGCCCTCCGTTTTAAAAAAACTGCTTCGGCACTTGTCTAATTGCTGAAAGAATCACTCGAAATTTTTTAATCGTTGCTCCATTTAGCGTCATATAATTCAATGCTTTGCCTTCATGACAATGCCACGTAGGATGACAACTCAATACGAAGTCTACCCCGTAATCGTTCTGCCTACACCAGCCATTCATAAGAAAATGTCATTTTCTTTCATTATTGAAGGATTATGAAATATATGTATATGGGCAAACGTAAAAATTGTTCAATTTTGTTTCCTTTCGACAATAGTTGGCTTGGTAATCATGAACGGCGAAGGCTATGGGACGAGTAGTATTTTGTAACAAACCACATTCACTCCACAATTATGTATTTTCGATGGTCTCTAGATCTTAAGTATTAGCATAAAGTATACTAAACTTTGGTCATTAGACTATGATAATAGTGGGCCTAAAAGGTTGGAGGACTTAGTGAGCGAGAAAATAATCTTAGGACACTATTTATTCATTTATGTGACTTTTAGTACAAAGAATTTCCAATAATTTTTATTTTAACTAAAGAGACCTTCTTTTTATTTTGAGGACTTTTGATAATTTTTTATTTTTTTCCTTTTTCTTGTTAGAGGTCTCTTTTCTTCTTTCCTTCCAGTGACATAAAATAAAATTGTAGATCATAGTGAGAAAAGAAAGAATATAAGTGGCCCTTTTCAAGTAGAGACTAGATATTTCTTTTTTCTTGTATGGTAGTTAAGAGAGGATCTCCTTTTCTTTAATCCCGTGAAAGGCTTGTAGGACATGGTATACAAAATCAAATAGGAGATGTAGACATGAAAGCATTGAAGGTGTCAATTGCGAGATTGAGCAAAATTGGATGTGGTGAGGCAAGAGACTTAGTTGAGCCTAAATTAGTAGCGTTGACAAAAGTGTTGTCAACACCATCTCCACCAATACTACATTCTCCATTTTCTTATATTCTTAAACTAATCCATGATCTCTATTTCCACCTTTAGGTACATCTAATTCAAGTGCCTCCACAACATCAACAATTGTCCCTCCATCCACATGTGGCAAAGTCTTTGGTGCCACTACAAATAGTATAATCATGTCTTGTTGAAGGTTTGAGCCTTGTCTCTACATTTGGTTCGAAGGTTCCATCCCTAGATCCTAATATATCTTTTTGAAGTCCATATACACTCAATATTGTGTCTCCTTTTGGTTGGAACAATAATACGATGTCCAAGTTGTTCCCTATACTAGATAGGAGAACAAATGATTCTAGCAAATTCAATAATCTATGGGGAAGTCAATCATTAGGAGGGTCACCTTTTCAAAGGAATACTCAATTTCCTTGGTATGTCTAAGAAGCCAAGGGTAATGTTGTAGCTTTTTCTATCTCTTGTCACAAAATGCTTCAGAAGATGTAGAAGCCTCCTAGAGACAACCCCCAAGTTGAAGGAAAGGGTCAATGCCTAGGGCATCTAAGAGGAGTGCTTTGAAGATTTTCATAACACTTTCTATTGCACTACATACGTCACAAAATTGGAAAAGAGATAATTTAGATTTTCGTTCAATAGCCCTTCACCAAAGTAGACTCAAGTAGTGTTTCTGGGAAAACTAGTATTGCTAAAGAATGCTAGCCCTCTAGGTTTGCCAACTACCCTAGAAACAACAGTTTAAAGCAATTCAATTATTTCTTCTATGTGTAACAGATAAGAGAAAGATAATGGAACCAACCTTGGAACTTCTGCTTAATCCCTTGCTTGCACTCTCTCCCCTTTGACAGATCCTGCAACTCCTCCTCATAATTAACACACTTGGAGAGTACCTGCACAAGTACAGCAACAAAGAACCATCAAAGCATCATGATCTATTATAGCATAAACATTACACAATCAGATATATAATGAACAAATGATAGCATTCACAAATGATAACATTCACAGTTGCACAATCATATGGAAGAAAACTTGAAGAGCTTTATTAATAGAAAGGAGAATTACAACCCAGTTGTCTGATCCAACATCATCCTCCCAGCTTCAATCCCTCTTCACCTCATGAAATAGCAAGATCACACCAACAATACAATGCTCTTTCTTCAATTACAAACTATCAACACTTCCTTGCAATTCACAATATTCCAGCCTCTAGATCTCTTGGATGAGGGATCCATTTATAGATGTGTGCAAGGGTGTGAATCATCCATGGGGTTTGACTAGTGTCATTCCACTTGTTACAATTGGTTCCACAAGAGAAGGGATTGGAGATTTCTTAGATTCCTTATTCATCCTTGGGCGAACATGAGAAGTTTCTAGAAGATTTTCTGGATGGTTTCTCAGGTGGAACTTTTGGGGAATGATGTATTCAAATGACTATGTTCCTTTAGGGTATGAAACAACTCTTTTAGGGGTTGATGAGCCCTAATGCATCGACATATAAGTTTGTGGTTGATGTGCCCAAATATGTCTATAACAAGTAGACACACAGATCTAACTACACATGCATAGATATTGCTTATCTCAAAGAGGAATGTCTTGATCCTGGTGGCTGGCACACAACAACATGTAGCTTAATATTGTTTTTGTAGTATAAATGAAAAAGAAGGAATTCAATGTAGACGGTTGGATAAAAATACAAAATCCTTAGCAACAAACTCCAGCAGAAATATGGAAGAGTGAGGAAGTGAAAATGCAAAAAAAGTGGAGCGCAAATTAAGGTCTCAAGCTCTATGTATTATGGACACATTTTGTCACCAAACAACAATTAGAAATTATGTACTCACACAGGTACTGCAGGCTATCAAATAACACAAGTAAATTTGTCATTTGCACAAGTACTATTCAATACTTTGTAGCATACATACAACCACAAGTGAGAGTGAGATTGACAGCTTCATTACACAATTTCAAAGGAGAAAAACATATATTAAATCATATACAAAAGGGAAAACATACTGCACATTAACTCCGCTTGGAATCAACAAAACTTCTTCATTATCCTTTGAAGATAAAGTCCAAATCACAAGTCCATCATAATCAAAATTTGTGTAAACTTGAGCACCTCATGGAACAAGCAAAATTGGACCAAAGTGGAACCGTATTCTCTGCAACAAAGTTCATAACTTGTAAAAACAGAATTCACACCTCCTATGCAGAATTTAGGAACCTTTATAAAGACTTTCTTCCCTATTTTTATAAGGATAGGGGAAGCTTGAAAAACAGTTACAAAATATCCATTAGGAGAATTTTGAGGTCTAAAATGGGTCTGCTAAGGAAATTATAAAATAATAGTGGAAATAATAAAATAAGATTACATTACATCATCAAATTTTAGAGGGAAAAAAGAAAAAACTACTTTTTTCAACTCGTATTTTCAACTTATCTTCCTATGGGTTTACTCAAATTTCGAGTAGGAATATGTGTTGGATGCAGAATTTGATTCCTCATCTAAGGAGTACCCACATTGTGTACTTTCGATCGACCTTGTTACATGAAAAATGAGAAATACATGAAAACTGTGATTGCAATCATGATTTTTCATGTATTTCTCATTTTTTGGGTAGTAGGTTCTATCAAAAGTATGCAACATGGATACTCCTTGCACGAGGATTTAAATTTTGCATCCAACGAGTACTCTTGCTCAAAATTTGAGTAAAATATTAGGGAGATAAATTGAAAATACAAGTTGAAAAAGTAGTTTTATTATTTTATTATTTTTTATTATTTTTACTTTTTTACCCCAAAAATGGTGAATCATTCCCCATGGTTGACATTGTTATCACCATCTTGCACTAAGGCATCTTCAGATACATGAGATGAGATGTTGTTTGCAAAAGGTGGCAAATGAAGTTTGTATCGAGCACCTTAACCTACAAAGGTTAAGTATAACGTGTTCACATGGGGAGAGTTCAAAGAACTAGATTTGTGTGATGAGATAAGGTTCGGACTCATGATTCGAGATGGATCACGGCGTATATACTATGCAACTAAGGGTTTGGTTCCCCCTATAATATGAACCTACTGACATCTAATCACAACTCGGGCAGTGCAAGTACAAGCGGGTTAACACATCCATAGGCCCCCGATTTTTGAATGGTCAACACTCAATGAACGTCTCAGATCCATTAAGGCACCTCACGAACATTGCCTCTCCTCCATGTCATGCTCCATCGTAATAGGTAGGTGCCACCCAATAGATGGTTCCCTCTCATTCATTCTCCAATGACGCACCTATCAGGTATGACGGTAAAAGGTAAGTAAGTGGTGAAATGAGAAATCGCCCCCTCCTTTGTATGAGTTCATCCCCTCCCCTCTCGAACCAACCAACGACTGTCACGTGTCTTCCCCTCCTGCCTTCATATCCCGCCACCTAGGCATACATCCTTGTCTTGCATAAAATACCGAATGTCCTAAATCTATCACCCGACAGAAATCATTCAGCCTAGTCAAAGAGCCTTTCACCTAGACATCAGAGTAGGATTCCTCTGTACACTCTCCCAAAGGCCACAGACACCCTCCCGAGTCACTTTCATTCCCCTACAGGCTCCAGGTAACCCGATACCCCAACCTCATTGTTTGCTTGCTTTGTTTTTATTCAAAAGGATGGAGCACGTGATGCCTGCAACCCCCAACACCCATGACATCAAAAGCACCAATGTTAGTCTTTTAACGGACACCAAAGCCAATATTATTGACCCTATTTTGCCCTTTCCTCTTGTTGACCTCTGTTATGAGATATCCATAGACCATATGAGGAATGAGGACCCATTTATGGTTGTTTCTTTTGGGTTGTACTATCAAATTTCCCCTCCAATCCATCACCTCCCTGAATTCATAACTTGGTTGGAAGATTCTTATCAAAGTGAAAAAAACCATTTTGTTTCTCCTTCAAATGTGGTAATCCTTGAGATAACCCCTCTTTTAATTCATATAACTCTCAATTTCCCTGCATCTCCCACTATGTGCACCTTTACCGATGTAGCCCTAGTTGGGTATTTCACGACACTCCCAGCAAAAGAGCATCAAGCATTCCTAGAGAAAATTCTTGCTCTAGAGACCAAAACCCTACCTCCAGGCATTCAACTCCCATTAACTCTCTTTAAACTTGTTGTTCATTCGGTCTTAGCTGCTATCACTTGTCTATTAGGTGGACACACCATCCTACAATTAAGCAAGGTGGCTCTCTGGTATTTGCGTAATATGAAGCAGCCTAGATGCTAGCTAAACATTTCATAATACCTTTCAGCCTCCATTCACTTCCAATTCAGCTATTTCATAGTCTCCTCTTACTTCCGCTACTACTCACTATTGTTTTACTTCTTCCTTTATGCCCATATTGAAGAGTTCTAATGTCTGCACTTGGATGTATTTACCCTCAATAAAGAGAGAAATTCAGTCTCTGAATGGAATATCTTTGTAAGGAAGAGGCTTGGTTTGGGTTGATACTCTCAATTCCTCTCATCCTTCATGGCTATTGCCTACCAAATCACTCATGGATTCCCACCCCCCAAAATGTTCCTTGAGCAAAAGGAACTCCTCCAACTCGATAAGAAACTTGTCATTGGAGATTGGTACCTCTATGAGGACTATATAGATATTCAGGTTTATGGTTGCGAACTTCCTCCTTATCATTTTCCATTGTTTCTACAAATGAGGGTATTCATCCTCGAGTTCATTTGGAAAATATGTAGTGTTTACCTACTCCACTTTGTACTGACCAAGAAAGGTTACATCTTTAAAACGGGATAGTCAGTAGGTTCTTTTATGATAAGTACCAGGAAATCCTTCAAGATAGTTGAGCCCATGCTCGAAGCCATGGAGTTCGAGAAAGGACAAATTTGGCATTACGATCCCCAAGGTATCCTTGCTCGAAGAAGGGAAAATATTAAAGCCTCAACTTATGTACATGATCCTAAGCCCAAGGTCGAATAGAAAGCTAACTTTGATACTTGGCCTCTTAATATAAACATGGAGACCGAGTCCCTAGTCAGCGCAGACAAGACACAAAAGAGGGTTGCTGACACTTCAAGGACAATTGACATGGAAGAAGGACCGGTTCATAAAAAGGTTATAAGTCAAGGGCATGAGGAAGAACATGAATAGGAGGAGGAAGAATAGTCCATTAAGCTCTAAGCACAAGTGTTTGATAATCCAAGTTTTCAGGTCAACCTGGAGATACCACCAGTGGCCTCTTTAACATCCTTAACCGAGGTAGCCATCCCAGAGTCTGAGGAAATCCTTTATGCTGTAGGAATAGGTTGGTCATAGGGCAAGAGCATCCAAGTAAGGAACAAGAGAGAAAAATAGAACTTACATCAAGGCATGGCCTCAAAGATCACCCCTTAACACACTTAGGTATTAGCTGTAATGGATTTAGAGATGGAGGATATGAAAATCAGATTAAAGCACCCATCCATTCAAACCTTGCCTTTGAGTTCCCAGTTTCACGATTTGGATGTGTCTCTAGATTTGACTAGTGTCCCTCTGGCAAATAAAGTCAACCTACACAAGAAGGTAGGAGAAATGTTATACAATGATATCAATAAGCACCAAATGACCATTGATTGGGCTTAGGCCTATATAGATAAAATCATTGAGATTGTAAAGACTGAGAAGGTGAGGTCCCGTGCTATTTTTCAACAAAAGGAATTCTATAAAGAACTAACCAGGAAGATGGGAATGGACCTCAAATATGATGTAGTTGTGGCAACAGTAGCAGTCCTACAGGAAACCAAGAAGGAGAATATAGAGCTTAGGTGTTGGGCATGGAATCCCCCCACAACATGTTTTGGAGCTCAAAGCCCAAGTTTTGAGTAATATTGTTGTAAAAACGCCGCAAATTGTGGGCGCAGAGCACGAATTGTACGTTAGAGTCATAGGGCTATCTTCCCTAAGTTTTGAATGTAGTGTCAGCCTACCCATGGTCTGCGGACCATGGGATTGTATAAATAGAGTGAGGCTCTAAGTTTTAAAGTAGTTAGTTAACCAACGGATGGAGTCTGAAAAGATAGCGAGCATAGAGTAAGAGTCTAAGTGTCTTGGGTCATAGAAGTGGGAAAAGGCTCTGTCGCTGAGTGCGCAAAGGCCTAGTAGAGTCTGCAGCTGAGTGCGCAGACCCCTATAGTTGAGTGCACAGGACAGACTCGAGTCTGTAACAGAAGGAAGAAAATAATAAATAGAAGTTTTATCTGAAACCTGTGTATCTATTCTTGTGTTATTACTTGTTTGATATCATTTGCAATTATATTATTTATTTACTGCACGCATTTGTATGAATGGTGAATATTGTTAAGTATAACTGAAAGCATACAGATAAGCTAATTTAATCAACTAATATTGGGTTACTAGTAAGGATTTGGGTAATAACACTATTCGGCCCCCGAGTAGGTCAGCGCGAAGGCAACATCCCAGGCTGGGAGGCACGAGTAAGTGCGTGTAGAAACATGCACGCAGGGTTGAACTGCAGACCACTAGGACCCATCAGACATCCCCAAGGTGTGGAAACCTGGTTCTAGCACCCTCCCATACTTCTTCGGGTGAGACCTCAGTCCGTGCTCTGCGGACTGTTGCCGAAAGGGCTAGTAGTACTGGGATTTGTTTGGCTAAATCATCTCTGAACCTGGGTGAGGCCCTAACAAGCCAAAAAATGGTTCTGTTTCCAGGAGCAGGATCTGCATAAGGGATGTCTGATGTCATGTCACTGGAATCCTACAAAGAAAGAAATTGAAGGGTGGTTAGACAAAAATATTCACGAGTTCGTGGCGCAGGAAAACAAGAATCCACGAGTATCAAAGGAACAGTGGTTGGAGCGCTACTTATATATGGAAATCCACAAAATTTTCTTTGCATCCTTTCCCTCTGAGTTTTATGAGTGGATTGCGAAGCTAGCAAATAGTCAGGGAAGGTGTAGGCTCGACAAACCAATTGTGTGGACTCCAGAATTAGTGCCCAATCTAGAAGCATTGGAAGATAAGATCACGCGCGTTGTAGACCATTGGCTCGATCGAATTATAGAGGGGTTTATCACCGAGTTCACAGTAGACACGACAGTCGGCGGAATGACTCTTCCTCGAGGGATCGCGAGGTAAGTACATTAAATCTTTGAACAATTGGATTAAGATGTTATTGTGTGAAAAGTGGGTTATACAAATAAATTGATGTTTGGGGCTACACAAAGTGGGAGGATCTATAGAAATGAAGGTAGCGCAGAGATAGAAAATAGCCCCTTGATTTCGTCTAGGCGAGAAAGCAAGGAAGAGCTAGCGAAAGTTTCTCCGAGAAGTGTGGTTAGTCTGATAAGGCACTGAATTCCATGCCTACCACCTTCACTTACACCACCACCAGTGTCACCATCTTCACTTCCCTCTCTGCCCACACCACCTCCACCACCACCACAGTTCAATATGGCGAGCGTGATAAAATTATCGATATTCAGGGGAGTAAGGAACGAAGATCTGGACCAATTTTGGTTCGTGGTAAGGGATGCATGGGAAGCACAAGGAGTCATGGATAACAATATAAAGAAGGCAACATTGGTGATCGTGTTGCAGGATCGCGCACTGACGTGGTACATTAAGCATTATAATGAGCATACGAACATAGGGATCACAGATATCTAGGCCACATTGAACAGGGAGTTTAGTAGGACAAAGTTAGAAACACAATCAATTATCAGGTTTAAGGAGATCACGATGCTTCCTAGCGAGACCCCATGGGATCTGGATCAGAGACTGAAGAGTATGATTCGTGAAGCCAACATGACCTTGATAGATGGGAAGCAGAGTGCATGGTTTGCAGTGTCCCTAACACTGTATCTAAGGATGGCATTGTCGCAGCACAAGTCATCTAGCCGGGCCGAAGCTTTGGAGATTGCAATGAGACTACACAAGACCCAAATACAAGATCTTAGCTTGGGAGTCCAACAAATCCATGCACAACTACAAAATTTGTGTTTGGAAATGTAGAGTTTGAAACAGTACAGGACAACTTGGCCAGAGGCGCGTGAGGATGTATGGTGCATAAACTTCAAAGGCCAGGGGCATGACAAGGACCATTGTCTAGTCTTCGCGAATTACTTGTTGGAAGGAGGGTCGATGCCATTAAGACCAGAGGCATAACCAAGACCAAGTGTGGTGCCTGCATTATGGTGTTTGATTTGTCTGATAGGAGGGAAACACGCTACAGATAAATTTCATCTATTGTAGAAGTATACACAGACGTCCCACCAATTGTTCTATAATTTCTACAGGTCGATAGGCCATGATGAGCACACCTGCAGAAGTTACAAGCTAATGATGGATCATATTCCTACCTGCAAAGTGCAGACTAAAACACGACCCCTCGACCCAAATGCAGGAATGACACGTGCTAGATTTCAGGGGCGCGGACGAGGTCGAGGTAGAATGGGACCAGGAAGGGGTCGCGGACAACTAATTTGTTACAATTGTGGAGGGCCATGGCACTATGCCCATGATTGTACGAATCCGATGAGAACATCATGTTTATACTGCACTCAGTTTGATCATGAGGCAGAGGACTGCCCTACACTGGTAGTGAGGCTGTGCAATAAATGGATACTCCAACCTACCTTGACTCAGAATTTGCAAATGATGAGGCCTGAGCTGCATGAAGAGGACCCAAATGTAAACATAGTGCTCAAAAGTGGTTTCACAACAGGAGATGACAAAGGTAAGCAGCCTAAAGAAAGTGCATGGGTTCGTAAGGCTCCTACAAGGGAACCCAAATTCAATTTGGAGCGCACGATGGAGACATTCATGGAAGCTAAGAAGAGCTTCATGGAGGCCTCCACTTCAGGTAGTAAGGATCAACTAGAACGGGGAATGGATACTTCAATGCTCACTACCTTTCTAGAGACATGCATGAAATTGTTGCATGACAAAAAGGTTATAAAAGGGTTACAGGAACTTATCACTAGGTGCACGGGGTTAGGAGAACTGCGTGTACTCTGAAAACTTGGAAAGAATGCATTGTGAACAGCAAGGGAAATGAGACTGACTGCGCAAATCGGGGAGTATGAAATGGATCAAGTAATCCCAGATCTACGATCAGAGGCGAATGTACTGCCAAAATAGACTTGGGAGCACATGGGTAGGCCCACGTTGCAATGGTCCCCTATTCAATTACAGATGGTGAACCAACAGAAGATCCTACCGATGGGAATATTGCAGGGGATAAAAATAGACATAGAAGATGCGAGCGCGCTTGCATATTTCGAGGTGATAGATATTTTCAATGACAACAATCCCTATCTGATGCTACTAGGAATGGATTGTACCACTGATATGAACGGAGTAATAAATCTAAAGAAGTGCAAAATGATTTTTGAGAAAAATTCACTACGCGTAGTGGTGCTTTTAAACCCTTCGGAAGGAGCGCGCTACACAAAGCTAGTGCACGACGGCGAGCTAGACTGTATCTACAAGATAACTGCTTTGGAATAGGATTGGGTGAATCCTACAGTAGATGGTTAGATTTTGTGGGAGCGCGAAAACTCCTGCACATCAGTTTTGGATGAGGAAATAGAATGATGGCAAAACCAGTTACACGAGGTAACCACGCTCAATTGCAACATGATGGTAAGATCACTACACTGTGTGACAACAGAGTTAAGATATCTGCCTATGCATGATGGGTTGACAGCGGTGGATGAATTCCTGAACAAAATTGAAAGTGCAGTTCCAGAATAACAGCAGTTTGATGCTCTGAAATGGGCAATGCGCGTGACACCCACAAAGTGGTGGGGTACGCATCAGAGAAGCTTTGAGGACTGGTGTGGATGTAGAAGGATGATGCGCCTACAATTTGGGAAACTACATATGCAGCTAGTAGATAAATATGATGGACAAGATGATCCACGTACACACCTCGTGAAATGGACCAAGGTCTATGGGAAAGAGCCACAGCTTGAATGGGTACATTTGTTCTATCATACTCTGGATGTCATACCCATGAATTGGTATACTGAGACGGAGCTCCGCCATGGTATGAGCGAATGGGATATCTTACGTGAGGGATTTCTGTTAACTTTCACGTTTGAATATCATTGGTGGGATACTGTTGATGATGCACTACAAGCAGTAAAAGCAGAGATCTTTAAAATACCCTATGAGCCAATGGAAGTACTTCAACCAGAATGAGCAACACAACTGAGCTGCACACTAGAGTGTTATAATATAAATGTTGAGGAGGATGATGAGGTCCCACGAAATATTAACATTCCAGAAACATAAGGTTTTTTTGAGGTTCGAGGACCATCGATTGAGGAGCCTGACATCACAACGCTGCTAAAAACAAAGTAGGTAAACATTGGAATAGAGGTGGAGCCAAAGTACACAATGCTTGGGGACTATTAGAATGATGCCACAGTGGATAAGGTCACTGAGTTACTCTGTAAATACCAAGACTTTCTCCCGACCAAGATTATGGATTTAAAAGGGATTGTTGGCGACTTAGGGATGATGAATATCACCCTGAAACCTGATGCGAAACTGGTTAAGCAGAGGCCTTACTGCTTGAATCTGAAGTATAAGGAAAAGGTTCGTGAAGAATTAGACAAAATGCTCGTAGCTAGAATTATTGAGCCAGTGGGAGAATCTGATTGGGTGAGTCATATGGTAGTGCAGGAGAAAAATCAAAAGGGTGAAATAAGAATATGTGTGGACCTCAGGAAGCTGAATGACGCCTATGTACATGATCCATTCCCAACACCATTCACAGATGAAGTACTCGAAAATGTTGGTGGCTAGGAAGCATACTCATTCACGGATGGGTTCTTAAGCTACCATCAGATCAAGATCGCGCTGGAAGATAGGAGAAAAATGACCTTCGCAACAGAATGGGGTTTCTTTCAATACAGCGTTATATCATTCGAATTGAAGAATGCGCTAGCCATATTTTCGCACATCATTGTTGCTACATTCAAAGAATACATTCACAAGTTCTTGGAGGTATATCTAGATGATTGGACTGTCTTCAGATTAGTAAAGCACCATGTAGCATGCTTACGCTTGATGCTAGATACATGCCGACGCCACCAGATTGTGCTGAACCTTAAGATGTGCACATTTCTCATTCGCTTTGGAAACCTGCTAGGACATGTGGTCTGCAAACAAGGATTGATGGTGGACCCTGTGAAGATTGCCATTATTTTAAATTTGGAAGCATTGTGAAGTGTTAAACAACTGTGCGCTACCTTGGCACACACCGGGTACTATAGAAAGTTTATTAAAATCTATGCCCAAATCACCGTGCCGATGGAAAAGTTATTGAAGAAGGATGTTACATTTTTCTGGAATTATGACTGTATGAAAAGCTTGGACATCCTGAAGGGGAAATTGGCCTCTGCTCTAATCCTGGTCTTCCCAAAATAGGATGTGGAGTTTCATGTCCATGTTGATGCATCATGTATCACACTGGGAGCAGTGCTCACACAAGAGGGCGAGGAAGGCTTGGATCACCCTATTGTGTTTGCCAGTTGGAGGTTGTCTAAAAAGCAAAAAAGAACTATTCCACTACCGAGCACGAGGGGTTGGCGATGGTGTACGCGCTCCAAAAATACCGACACTATTTACTTGGAGGACATTTCAAGATGTATACTAACCATTCTACACTGAAATACCTGGTCAATAAGCCTGTGTTGGGGGGGGCACATATGCATGTGGCTCTTATTGTTCCAGGAATATTATTTTTAGTTCATAGTAAAGTCGGGACGCCTAAACACAAGAACAGATCACTTGTCGCGAATTGATATGGGTGAAGAACCCACTAATTTGGAGGAGGGACTACCTGATGCACATCGCATTGTGGTGCGTGTCGTGGACAGGCACTTCAAAGATATAATCCATTTTCTGACAATAGGGACTGTACCGAAGGAATACTCCATCCAACAAGAGAAGGAATTAGTGGTGTGCGCGGTGGATTTTTCTATGATTGTAGGGCACCTATACAAAATGGGAAATGATGAGATATTGCGAAGAGACGTACCTGAATTCGAATGAAGTTAGATCCTTGTGGAAGCACATGGGGGTGTTGTAGGAGGACACTATGCAGGATGTGCGAATGCACAAAAGATTCTTCACACAGGGTTATGGTGGCCAAACCTGCACTAGGATTCGAAAGCGCACTGTAAGGCCTGTGATATATGTCAAAGGATTGGAAAACCATTGCGGAGGGACAAGATGTTGTTAAATACACAAATGACATTACAACCATTTGAAAAATGGGAAATCAAATTTGTGGGACTGATCAAGCCTCAAGGAAAGACGTGCGCACACTAGATCATCACTGCGACGGAGTACTTGACAGGATGGACAGAAGCGCAACCGATCAAAGACTACACGGTTGCTACGGCTCCAAAGTTTTTGTTCGAAAATGTGTTGATCCGATTTGGCTGTTCGAAAATCTTAATGACTGATCACAGAAAACATTTCCTAAATGAAACCATAAGCACACTCATAGAAGAGTTCCAGGTGTATCATCAGAAAAGTACACCGTACCACCCACAAGCTAATGGGATAGTAGAGGCATTCAACAAAATACTGGAGACTGCGCTGACCAAAGTGTGTAACACAGAACGAAATGATTGGGACCTGTGAGTACCTGCCGTGCTAAGGGCTTACAGGACAATGTGCAAGAAACTGACAGGATAGACACCTTCCTGGTTAGTTTATGGCATGGAAGTTGTCATGCCGATGGAATATATCATACCTAGTCTGTGAATAGCAGTGCTTACAGGCCTGACAGACCGTGAAGCTCTAGAGGAAAGGCTCACGCAATTAGAATAACTTGAGGAAGAATAGTTTTTGGTTGGATTTCAGTAGCAGGTACAAAAACAGCATGAAAAAGACTGGCACGACCACCATATCAAGTTGCGCACCTTCAAGGTAAATGAATTAGTGTTGTTGTATGATAGTAAGTTTGAAAAATTACCGGGAAAATTCAGAATGCACTGGCTGGGACCATATGTGGTTAAGGAGGTCATAGACGGAGGCGCGGTCCATCTAGTCAAAGTAAATGGAGAACCCTTCCCAGGAAAAGTAAACAGTAGCCGCTTGAAGCCCTACACAGGTGGTTCGGTTATCTGACTAACTAATCGAAGCACAGTCTTCACAACCTGAGGAGCCAAACAATGACTGGGACTATAAACATATGCAGCAAATGCCAATATAGATGTAAGGACATAATTCAGACACGGAGGAACGAATGCAGTAGGTTCAACAACTAGCAGCTCAGTGCACTACATACATCAGCACCATACAAGAACAGCTGGAGGGACTCCACACCAAGATCGTTGCGCCGACAGAGTGACTCGAGGGTGAGTCACGATGTTTGTGTTGGGGGATTTTTGGGCATGGAATCCCCCCATAGCATGGTTTGGGGCTCAAAGCCCAAGTTTTGAGTAATATTGTTGTAAAAGCTCTGCAAATTACGGGTGCGGAGCGCGAATTGTATGTTAGAGTCATAAGGTTGTCCACCCTAAGTTTTGAATGTAGTGTCAGCCTACCGATGGTCCACAGACCATGGGATTGTATAAATAGAGCGAGGCTCTAAGTTGTAAAGTAGTTAGTTAACCAACGGATGGAGTCTGAAAGATAGTGAGCATAGAGTAAGAGTCTAAGTGTCTTGGGTCATAGTAGTAGGAAGAGGCTCTGTAGCTGAGTGTGCAGAGGCCTACTAGAGTCCGCAACTGAGTACGCGGACCCCTGCAGCTAAGTGCACAGGGAAAAGTTGAGTCTGTAACAAAAGGAAGAAAATAATAAAGAGAAGTTTTATCTGAAACCCGTGTATCTGTTCTTGTGTTATTACTTATTTGATATCATTTGCAATTATATTATTTATTTACAATGCACATTTGTATGAATGATGAATATTTTTAAGTATAACTGAAAGCATACAGATAAGCTAAGTTAATCAACCAATATCAGGTCACTAGTAAGGATTTGGGTAATAACATTGTTTGGCCCCCGAGTAGGACTGTGGGAAGGCAGCATCCCAGGCTGCGAGGCAGGGGTAAGCACGTGTAGCAACGTGCATGCATGATCGAACCATGGACCACTAGGACCTATCAGACATCCCCAGGGTGCAGAAACATGGTTCTAGCACCCTCCCATACTACTTCGAGTGAGACCTCACTCCATTCTCCGCGGACTGTTGCCGAGAGGGCCAGTAGTACTGGGATTTGTTTGGCTAAATCATCTCTGAACTTGGGTCAGGCCCCAACAAGCCAACATTAGGCAACAACTAAAGATGCTAGGGGGTGAGCATATTCAAACCCTAAGTTAATCCAAAGTGAAAAGGAAAAAGAGTTGATAAATCATGACCTAAACAAGAGCAGAGTTAGAGTTTCTGATTTAGAACCAACAGTGGAATATTTATGGAATTGGATCACTTCTCATGTCTGTACAGTATTCGTCCCCAATGATTCTCAAAACCCCACCAATCACCTTACTAAGGTATTAACGAAGTTGAAACTTTCTGAGGATGAGTTGATAAAATCTCAGAGGGAGTTGGATGTAGCCAAAGTTCAGATAACCCAAAAAGAGAAACAACTCCAAGTGGAAAATGCAAACATAGATAAGCTCTCAAAGGATTTATAGAGTGAAACTCAAGAAATCAAGGATTTGAAGACAAGACTAAAAGGAAATATGGCCCTTATAGAAGCCAGGAAAGTGGTGTGGGACAAGATCATCCATGAGATTGATCAAAGTTGGGAGCAAATAGTTTTGATACATGATCAGAAAAAGATCTGCAATGAATGTTCCCCTTCTCTCTAGAATGACAAGCAAGCCAATAGCACTAACTCTCTGTAAGCTAAGAATTATATTCAGTTTTTGACTGAGAGAACAATTGGGGAGTTAAGGGCACTTGACATATCTAATAGAATGGAAACAGTAGTAGAGATTTCTAAGGTTATCTCGAAAGAGGAAACTAGGGCTAAAGTAGAACAAAGTCTGGCAAATCTACAGAAAGAGGTGGCAAGCTTTGACGTCAAGTTCAATCATCTCCTTGAGGCAAGGTTACCTAAAAGGTGGGGAGAAAATGGAGAATTGCTCACACAAGAAGTATACAACCAGAAAATGACTGAGATTAAGATAAATATAAGTGCATCTCTCGAGAAAACACCAGTCCTTAAAGGAACAACCATAACAAACTTCTTGGAGAAATAATTCCACCTTCTTGAGATGGTTAAGGGTATCTCTCAGTGCAAACTGGATTATGCAGGGTGATGAATCTCAGACTCCACTATCGGAAATTAAACCCTCTTCCACCTCCTCCTCCTCTAGCCATGTGGCAGCGATGAGAGTAGCTTTCCCATCCTCTAGTGCTTTAGATGGTTCATCCATAGGGTTCTAAAGCTTCACACCAAGCATCCATGTCTTCTCGTCACCCATAAAGATCATGTTTATTGCGCCAGTTATGGCCTTTGATTTTACATTTTAGTTATTTTTACCTTATGCATATTATGCTTTTAACAAGACATTCTATTATGGTTAAGAGGGTTGTGCCTTTGCGTATGCTCTCATTTTGATTTGTGATTTTTGTAATGATGACAAAGATCAAGAAGGAATATCTCTTTAATGGCCTAGGCTTTAGAGGCCTTTGTATATATGTTCCTGGAAAAGGAAAACAAGTTAAGAATTTTTTGAAAGAAATTCTATGTCATTTTTTAGAATGTTTTTTATTTTTGAAGAGTTATCTCTCATATTATTAATAAAAATCGTGGTGATTCCTTCATTCCAAGATTACAGTATGTTTTCTCTCTATTGAAATTCCATTTTGTTCATGTTCTTCTCTGATTTCACGTTAATCTACTATCATATATGTTTCATGTGTTCTTATAGATTCATTTGAATTAAGATATTAATGCAAATGAATGTATCAGTCCTTGAAATATAACTCTTTAATTGCGCTATGTGAATCATCGCATTCATTCTTTTGCTGATCCATTATGTCTTTCCTAACTCAAAACAATGTGGAATTCCTGATATTTTGAGCTCTACGTGATGGGTTATTCTTTCTCTTTTTTCTTTCATATCTCTGCTAAAGTAATTGATCTATAAATCCTTGAGCTGCTTGGCCTTCACGATTTATCTTAAATGTTTCTGGGTGTTACATGTGTGATTTCTCCATTCTTTGAAGAACTGTTAGAGACACCTAAGTTCTAGATGTTCTAGGTGTTAGCGTTTGATATTTCACCTAGGCTGAGATAGACAAACCTCAAAGCTACATCAAACCATTTCACCTCGTAGCTAGCCCTACGAGGTATGAGAAGGCTCTCTCGGGTCAAAAATCGGTGGATTTTG
>APFE030464082.1:0-24562 GCA_000404065.3 Pinus taeda | reverse complement strand
TAATGACAAGATACTTTAATAACAAGAACTCACCAATTGAGCTAACCCTTGAGGATTCAAAAAATATAATTATAGGAAACTTATTTTATTAATAATCAATTTATTATCATTTCATGCCAACATATAAAATTTGAACATGAAACCAATCCCCTAACAAGGACCCAAATGCAATCAATGTCACACAATTATAATGAGATACTAGCAACTAATAATAAGAAATGATGGGCAATTGTTTAAGGGATAAAAACGATATATCCAACCAATCCTTTTAATTAGAGTGAGATCCCTCAACCTCTTAATCACCAAGGCTATACCAATTTTTCTTTTAACATATTCCTTTCACAATATCGAATCTACATGACACGTCTTTCTACAAAACAACACAAAATACATGTTTTGCCCCTCACAAACTAGAAATTTCTCACAATCTCAAGAAGACATATAAAAAGTCGAACCCCCAACCAACTTCCATTAGGAAATATTTTAAGGTTGGAAATCTATATTAAAGTGCAAAAACTTAGGTTAATCTTATTAGTCCTAATCTTACTAGTCCTAATATACACACGATAAAATGCTTTGCGATAGTTTTGTAATTGTATTCAAATTTCTAAGGATTCTAATTAGTTTTTATTTTCTTGGTCATTTTAAAATAACATAATTTGGTTAAACCATTGTTATAAAAGAATGAATCAATTACTTAATACTTTTTCACTAAAAAAAACATGGAAAATGACCATGTGTAAAATATTTCCATGAGTAAAATATTATCTCTGAATTTTTCCACTCTCATCTCCTCGATTAAGCTACTTTCAAAGATCACAAATGAAACATAGGAAATATTTTATGATTTTGCCTAAATTTCTTGAATTTATATTCACATTCCTATGCACATAGCTACCATTTTAACTTTGTTTTACTTGTCTTTATATTCACATTCCTATGCACATAGCTACCATTTTAACTATGTTACTTGTCTTTATATTCACATTCCTATGCACATAGCTACCATTTTAACTTTGTTAATATTTCATTAAGCTGTGAACATATTATTAGTACCTTTTGAATTTATTAATAATTATTTTTTCTTGTTTCATTAGATAAACAAAAAAATTCCACTTAAATAAGAATAATATTGATTGAAAATGCACTTATTATTATAAATATTGTGTATATATGGGACTTAATCATGTGAATATTACAAATAGATTACATACTCACACTAATAAGAAATAATAGTCAATGTTATACTTGTGTTCACTCTTTTATTATAATTATTGAATTTCTATTTAAGCACATGAACACACAATTATGCATCAAATATTATTATTTAGAATGTTTCACTACTATTACTTCCTTCTGTAGTTTATTCCATGCATTTACCACATCCATTTAGATTCATACCATCCATAGTTATCAAATCATCAACCTCCATCCTTTAATTGTCCCACTTTCCATGACACAAGTGCCTAGATACTATAACTAGTATATGACTATATCTTCACAGTATATCTTACAACCATGTGCGACTATAATAGGCATATAAATTATATCATTAATATTTCAAAGGGAGTGTAGGTACAACTCCAATCATAACCCTAAATTTGAGTTTCTATCACTGTTTAGCCTACAAGTATTATAGTAGGATCAATGGCTCCATAGACATATTGAATGACTATCTAACTATTTAGGCATCTAAAAAGGATCATTGGATCCATGCAAGGCTTATTAGCCTAGGCACCATCTTTAAAGGTACACCTACCCTGGTCATTTTATAAAGTATCACAATGCCAAACATCTCAGAAGGCTCACCCAATTACCTTACAAGGTTCTCAACCACAACCATGTTGAAATATTTGAGAATTGCCAACATATCATTAGTGATTAAGTTTTTTCCTTACCAATGAGGTGTTTCTTATATATAGATATTGATTTCATGGATATGGGCTCTCATGATATAACTACTAAACCAACACTCAAGGACGATGAACTAACTAGCATGTCCAACTCACACTCACATCATTCAAATAAAAGAATTAATTATAACATGTTTTCAGTCCATACCACTTTGTAGTGAAAATGTAATTAGTATGAGTCACGTGCTATAAACATAATGTGATCATAAGAAACATAAAAACATCATTTAATGACCAATAATAAATATGTTAATGAAAGTATAATCTAATTAACACATGTCATTCTCATCTCATTATATGATGAAATATTCATAGTTCATTTTAGATGTACAATCTGAGTGAAATCCCCCAACCAAATCCTAATTATTTAAAATGGTGAACACTCCAATTATATCTCAAGTGTTAGTTATGGCTTGAAAGGGAGAAGTAGAAAGATTATTAATCTAGCATATGAAGATAACTTCAAATGCCAAATGGAGCACCTGTTACAAGAAGGAAATGTTTCTCTTATAATAACTCCCCGTGACTCTTACCCTCCTACCTACTTAACTCTTGGCTTCGCCCTACTTTACTCTTAGTAGGATAATCTTGGCCTCCTTATATTGGTTGGATATCTTAATGTATATTATTTCATGAATTAGACAATAAGGATATATGTGTCCTTTAGCGCCTCCACGAAAAACAATGACTCGCAATGATTTAGAGATAAAGAGAAGGACTCACATGATGCACATTGCCAAAGCTTTTGAGACAGTTAAAATGTAACAAAAGAAAAATGCCGAACCATTCTATTTCCACTCTTACCTAACCAATGAAGCAGTTCATCTCTAAATAACTAATATTTTCACGTTATTTAAGATGAAGATGGGAAACAAACCACCTAAGTTAATGAAATTAAAATAATTAGACCTCTTTATAATTAAATAAATATATCCACTAACATTAAAATAATTATAATTTTTTAAAATAAGTTAAAAATTAATATAAAGGATTATTATAGTAACCTATTAATTATATGAAAACTTGAAAAATTTAAACCTTAGTATTTGAGATTTCCAAAAAAACATTATATTACTTTATGATATATAAAAATGCTTCTTTAATAAAATCAAAGTAAATATATATAAACAATAACAATTGTAATTGCTTACAAATCTTAAAAATACCTAAAAATCATTCGTATCTCCATACAGAGTTTTAAGGATCATTAAAATTTTCTTTTACTACTGTATTCTCGCACAGAAGTGCCAATTATTTTAGGATTACCTAGTCTCAAGTATTTTTGTATCTCCCTCCAGAGCTTTAAGTACGACTAAATTTTTTCTTTGACTACTTTAGCGAAGTATTCTCACACATATTACCTGCGTGAAGAGTCAGTAGGGGCTACTGATTTCAACCATTTTATTGTCTACCAAAAAGCAATCTGGATACAGAACTGTACCATGAGACGAATTACAGATATTTGGACGTATAATCTCATACTGTGCAAGAGAGGCCCATGAAATGTCATGGCCATAGAGTCCATCAAGCTGCTGGAGATTGCCCTTCACTTTACAACGGAGAACCAATGTCTGATAGACGAGGTAACTCGTCGGGACTTGATCCAGGAACGCAGTTGTCAACTTCTGCTCAGTGGTGACGCAGATTAACTCATTTACCATGGCATTCGACAAAGCACCCACGGGGCTCATGGTTCTTGATATTATTTTTTTGCTAATCGATCTCTTCCTCCTCTCTTCCATTGACAACGACCTCCATATCTCCGCCTCGTACACTGCTTCCACCAGTTCCATCTTGTTCTGCTTTGCCGTTGTTTTCCTCGCCTGTGGCTGTGATTTTTGGGAGGTTTTGCGCCTATGTGGGCAACGACGGTGTTGGGTACGACACTGCGACGAATCTAAGAACTACTCTTCGGTTTTCAAATTTTCCTACACTACTACGTTTTATTGTCTAAATTCTTGGTTGTTTCCTAACACGGTGGCTAATTAAACAAATAATAAACCTCGTGCAGAAAAGGCCCTAACGATTCCTAAAGCTTAAAATTTCCCACCATTCCCATTTTCATTGTTCCACCGCAAATCTCATGGAATCACCCTTGGGAAATTTGGCCCAAAAAATTGTCACAAGTAATTGTGATAGGAAGGAAATTTTAGTTGGGAAATTTGGCCCAAAGATTTGTCACAAGGTAATTTTGATAGGAAGGAAATTTTAGTGGGCTCATATGCTAATGGAACCGGGTTACATGTTTATTTCGTTCGTATTTTTATTTGGATTCTATAAGGACTTGAACATAAAATGAATGAATTAAATGTTTTAATATAAAATCAATTTGTTTTATCCACAAATTATTTTTTATAATTAAAGAAATGTTTATTTTTAAAATTAAAATAGTTATTATAATTTTTTGGTTTCATATTTCATTAGAATTTGTGGTAAAAAGGTTTTATAGATTTACATATTATGAATTGATTAAAAGCCTATCAGTATTTTCAATTCTACCGTAAATCTATTTTAATTTTT
This sequence comes from Pinus taeda, assembly GCA_000404065.3. Lineage (NCBI taxonomy): Eukaryota > Viridiplantae > Streptophyta > Pinopsida > Pinales > Pinaceae > Pinus > Pinus taeda. The sequence goes on along the minus strand of APFE030464082.1, from coordinate 20,129 downwards.
TTTTAATAATTAATTGTGGTTTTTTTTATTAATTTAATTGTTATTGTTAAAATGGAATTATATATAATATATATATATATATATATATTATATATTATTATATATTTATGTTATTTTTATAATAATATAAGTGTTTATTGCTCCCAAGGCTTTTAAACAATAAGACTCAAATCCTATTCTATTAATTGTTATAATTACTATTATTATTATAATAAAATTATTTCATTAATTAATTGTTAATACACTATTTTATTATAAATAATTAGTTCTGGTTAATTATTTTTTATGGCCACTAAAAATCCTCATCTTAACTCTCAAACCAAAAATATTAACTCTCAAACCAGAAATTAAAAAAAAAATCATTACTCAGTACTATCGGCTAATCATTAATTACTTACATTAATTATTTCATCATATATAAAATTACTTTTATAACATAAATAAAATCAATATATGAAAACTCTTTATAGTATTTATCCTTTATCCCCAATTTATCAACTAAGTGTTCCCTTCGTTTATGGGATAAATTTAACAAAATGAGGTGCCTATATTATTCTATCACGTAGTTTCTAAATGTACTATATATGGAAGCAATCCACTCCAATTGAACTGGGAATTATCATCACTCTTTGTTTTCTTCAATGATTCAAGGGAATGATTTTCAAATAGAAACAATCCCTTTCAATTGAATCGCGGATTATCGTTACTCCTGGTTCTCTTAACGGATGTATGAAAGTGATTTTCAAATAATAATATATGTTTTTTTATTGATTAATATTATTTTTAGTAATATGAAATTTATTAATAATTTATAAATATTTTAAGGTAATTTTTATTAATTATTTTTAGTAAAAGATAATATTAAATAATAATTTAATTAAATATAAAGAGGAAAATCATTTAAGAAAGAGTAGCTTTTTTAGAAAGAACAAAAATATTATTTATTTGTTTTTATGTAGGAAAACATTTTTTTGGCTAAATTAGAAAACTTAATTTTGGAGCAAGGGGGGAATAACGTCCCCATTTTGGAAAATCTCTCAATTACAAGATTTTAGTAATGGGGAAACTCGACCAATTGATCTATCCCTTAATACTTAAAAAAATATAGTTTTAAGAAATTTATTTTATTAATAATCAATTTATTAACATTTCACAATATAAAACTCACAAAAAGATGTGTGCCAACATATAAACTTTGAAGACAAAACTTGTAACATACCCCGGTAAACTCACATGAAAATGTAGGGAGTTAGAATTTTTTTACACAAATTACCCACAAGTAATTATCCAAATTACTATTCCACATTCGTCATCAACCATTACATAGAATGTTCATTAGTATATAAAGTAAATTTCAATAGAACACAATAAGTTGCATAACCATTACCAACCACTGTTGTAGTATTGTTGTAGTATATTAACATAAATTGTCTTATAAACCTTGCATCCATTTCATAATTCCCTTAACCAAATTACTTTATCACATACTTGACATTATGATTATCACATCAGATAAGAAATCAACATCATCAAACTGACACAATAATCAATTACATCGTTGAAGACCGATATACGCTGGAACCCCATAGGGTGAAAACCAGCAAATGTTTAATTTTATTATTAAACGCTCTTGAGGGTTTTCACCCCTCACTCAATGGCTTATAATGGATTCCACCCCTTATCCATTGTTATAAAATATTACAATGAAATATCATTAAAATGTCACCTAACTAGCTAAAAGATATACATTTTTTATGAAACCCTTTACCTACATATCACCACTCCCTAGATCCTTGTGGCATGATTGTTCTATCAACGTACAATCCTGCAACACGTACTCATGATCATGGACCGTTATTTCTTTATCTACCACAATGTTAAACATCATTTTTCATTGGCATAAACCGCCATCATTTCCTATCATTGTTGTCATCAACGAGCTTTGGCAACAAGATTAGATACAATATTAATCAATCTCTAAAAATGATGTTTTAACATCTACTCATGTGCATGAGTTGTAAATATAATATCAAAACATGTTTCTTCTAACAACGTTGTGCACAAATAATTATCAAGCATGTCATAATAATTAACTAGTACATTTATTCAAGTAAATACTTGTTTTACTATCCACAATACTTATTCACACTAATGCATATTTCTCTTTAAAAGATCTAACCCAATAGTTCTACAAATCCATGTTTCTCTTTAAAATATATAACACAATAGTTATATCTTCATACATGTAATAAAATATTGTTTCTATGATTTTGCATATGTGTTCTTTTCACACAATTATTTTTCAAGAACCCAACATAGTTTCTCTATCATTTATGTACAAAGTTATTATGCATTTATTTCCTTGAAAGTATCGTAACAAAGTTCTCATGCATTTGTTTTCAAGAAAGTATCATATTCAACCTTTCTTTTGGGCATAAGAACTAACATAACAATAATGGTAACCCTTTATGCATTAAACCATGAAATTAAATCAAACTATTCAATATGCAACACACAAATCCTTTACCCTTTTACTCACAAGAACATGTAACTTTTGCAAACTCTTGCAAAGGAATTAACACCATTAACTTATCTTTTTTTCATAAAATATATATATTTTTCCAAAGAAGGTTCCTATGACTTATATTATCTTTGTGCATTTTATCTATGCATAAGTTATTATATTTTCTCATAACTAAGTATTGTTTTTTAAGAGAACCCTCTTACCCATGAGAATATTTAAAAATTACTCTCTTTAATCTATATTCACTTCCATGAAAATGACTATGAAATCCCTTTTTAAGAAAATAGAATTCATCCTATCTTTTCTTACATAAAAGACATATGCATGTTATATAAAGACAATAAATGTTACTTATCTTTTAATGTTGCAAAAATATATAATAACCATCTTTTTATATATATAGTAATAATAATCTTTAGCTACATGTAGTAATATATTTTCTCTACCAAGAAAAATATATAATAACAACCTTTATCTACATGTAGTAATATATTTTCTTTACCAAGAGGAATATATAACCTTTATCTACATGTAGTAATATACTAAATTACCCATACTAAGGTTATTTAAGTAAAAACTCTCTTTAGGTTATTCAAGTAAAAACCCTATTTTCTTTAGCAAAAGGAATATATAATATTTATCTACATGTAGTAATATATTTTCTTTATGTAAGGATGAATTCCAAAGCACCTTCATATATTCCATTCCAAGAAAATGACAACTCTACTTAGTTTTTAACACAAAAGATTCACATGTAATCTTTGTAATAAAATCTACACATTTACTTAGATTTTGTGTCCAAGTATATTCATATTGCATATTTTCTTTTCAAGAAATAGAATCTAAATAAAATGTATACTTATGCTTCTCTGGAATTGTCAAACATCTTTCACACACTCTCATAAAAATTGCTCAAAACTTAGTTGAAGAATAATAAAAGGTGGTAATAAAATCTAACCATTTACTTAGATTTGTGCAATAATTATTCATATTGAATCTTTTCTTTTCAAGAAATAGAATGTAAATAATATATATACATATATTTTCAAAGTACAAGTGAATAAACACATAATTTGCAAGTTACTTATCTGTACTTTTGCCTCACTCCAACAGAAATAGAATCTAAATAAAATGTATACTTATGTTCCTTTGGAATTGTCAAATATCTTTAATGCACTCTCATAAAAATTGCTCAAATCTTAGTTGAAGAATAACAAAAGGTTGTAATAAAATCTAACCATTTACTCAGATTTGTGCAATAATTATTCATATTGCATCTTTTCTATTCAATAAATAGAATGTAAATAATACATATACATATCTTTTCAAAATAAAAGTGAATAAACACATAATTTGCAAGTTACTTATCTGTACTTTTGCCTCACTCCAACAGGAAGATTTGCAGATTTTAATTGGCACTTCCAGATCTAATTGTGCGTATTTTGATAGTGTAAAATAATGGAATGTGCTTCTCGGATCTCCATAATGCACAAGGGTTTTTCCTTTAATTAAAGGGTTTAATATGTGTGCCTTCACTTAACACCGAATAACATCCAATTCTTCAACATACCCTTTCTCCTTTTCCAAAGGCCTACACTCCACTCCATTTTCTTGGAACCGATAGTATCGTTATAGAATGGTAGTTATCAGTTGTTCTATATCTGGCTCATAACTACTCGGAAGTTTTATGATCTCCATTCCTCCATTCATTTGCCCCCAATTCTTGTTTGTTTTTCCTTTTTTGAATAATGAATGCAATGCAATTATGAAGGACTTGTTAAACTTCCCACCGGCTTCTTGATGTAAACGGTTAATAATACTTATTTTTTCACTCATGTAAATATATTCTACGGAAGGGGTGTTACATACTCCCCCCCTTAGAGAGAACACCATCCTCAGTGTTGATCATTAACTTCTACTCATGAAATAATAATCTAAGCAACCTAAAAGGATTCTCCTTGAAAATGAAGGATTTTCATTTCTAGAAATACCATTAAATGAAACAATGATGTTTGAATAATAGTCATAAGAATTTATAACTGCAAAAATATGCAAGTTCTACTTTTCCTCACTTGAATCTTATTCAAAGTCATAGAAGAAAAACAAAATCTCCATACTAACTTACCAACTACTCTTGAAATTCATGGTCACTTCCATAAAAAAAATCTCTAAGAATGCTTTGAAATCCCATTCACACTTCATGGAAAGTACCCTGTCATATATGACTAACAAATTCGAATCACATTAGTCGCAACATTTTCAATCAAGTGAAATACTTTAACTATAAATAAATTATGTAATTTTAGGTGAAATTTCAATCACACTACTTCTACAGGTACTTTGGAGAGAACCAACATTCTGATTATTAAACTAGTAAAGCATTGCACCATGTGCACACTATGTTAGCTCTCGCTAATGACATCAACACGTACTTCTAAAAGTATTCAAAGAGCACCTATCTCTCTAATCAAAATTATCAATAAATGCACAAAGTGCATACTGTCCTAACTCGTGCTAAGACATTCAAAAGATTAGCAATACAATAATGGAACTCCACAGCTAATAATTCCTTACCAGGCACAAGGCTCCTATCTTGTGAAGATGTACATAACATGTTTACACAATTATATATAAAATTCATTTTTAACATAACATATAGTTGATTAGTTAATTCCTTTAGCCATGAGAACCACAATAGGATAAAGAATTCTCCTCCCAACCCATGGGGACTGGTTTCCACAACCAGATCGAGTCATTTTCACATCCAGACAGTTATTTGATAAAGGCAATACCAACTCTAGTATGGAATTCCACTGGCCAACCAACTTAGGAATTCCAATGACCACATAGGATCCAATATAAGGTTCCTGTTGGCAACATCCTACCTATTCCTCTGACAGTGTCCTGTCTATGAGGAATTTTGGGCCTCCTCCACCAGGCTCCAAATCAGTAAAGTTGCCTCAATATTTTTACCCTCTTCACCATCTTGGAAAACTCTTTTCCATTACTGAGATCATTTATCTCTAAGGAGAGGAAATCCAGGTAGGCAAGTACCATCAACCCCTCCAGGCAGGTAACCACTATCAACCCAAGGAATTCTAGCCTTTCCCATCCATCCACGATTGTCTGACATGTTAAATTTCTCTTTTCTCACTCTTACCCACAGTATCTACATAGTGAAACATATGCACTTTATGATTAACAAAAGAAACATCCATGTACGCCATGCATTTACACTGAACATGGGTCCACAATATCTAGATTGATAAGAAACATACATGTCGTATTCATTTTGATTTTCCAAGTAACACAATCATGAATATCATATAACATTATAATTTCTCATTTATGATTGCAATTCACATTGCAACATTTTACGTGACAATTTTTCATGTTGCCATTAAGCTACCACTACTTAATCCCATCAGCAATGTTAGTTATAAATATGCATCATTTAACAAGTATTCACTTTCCAAACCATTTTAGTTTCATGCATACAATATTGTCATGCATAAAAGTATATGAAAATATTAATTAATATGTATATGTCAATAATAGTTGATTTAACAATCTAAAGATTTCCAATTTCCCATAGTGTACTGTCATCAACAGACCGATACATGAATTAACTACCATAATCACTTGTTTATGAATTGTAATAATCTTAAATCAAATTCCATTAATGAATATAATTTCTATTAGTTAGTCATACAACACTAACAAAACACAACTACCAACCATCTTAATGTATCCATGACAAGACTTAATCAAAAATTTGTTATTACAGTCAAGTCTCATTACTCGACTCATTGTTTTTTTTCAATATCTAAAGGGTTTCTTACAATGTCTTTTTAAAACAATATATCGTCATATTCAAGGACATTCCCCATATTTTACATTCATGAATTGACTCATTAAAATTAGTTCATTGTAACTTCAATCATGTTCATTAAATGTGTCATTATTATTGCCATATTTGCAAAGAAAAAGTTGGTAGTTGATTGTCACTTTCCTTAATGAGTGTTCAATATTGTTCATAAGTGTGACAAAAGTTTTATTGTTTTTAATCCTCATCAAGAATCCAATGTCATGAACATAATTTTACAGAAAAATTTATTGCTTACTACTCAATGCAGTTATAAACATGAATCACACATATCATGTCAAAAGTAGTGTACTACATAAATCAATATGTATGTTGTTTGAATCATACCTGAGTTAATGCCCATTGGTGGCATACCTCAATTTCTTTTTCGCTTACCAATTCCCAAAGGCGCTAGTGCTGCAACCTTTGGCTCTAATACCACTTGTAACATACCTCAGGAATATCAGATGAAAATTCAGGGAGGTAGAATTTTTTTACACAAATTACCAACAAGTAATTACCCAAATCACTATTCCACATTCGTCATTAACCATTAGATAAAATGTTCATTAGTACATAAAGTAACTTTCAATAGAAGATAGTAAGTTGCATAACCATTACCAACCACTATTATAGTATTGTTGTAGTATATTAACACAAATTGTCTTATGAACCTTGCATCCATTTCATAATTCCCTTAACCAAATTAATTTATCACATAAATGACATTATGATTCTCACATCAGATAAGAAATCAATATCATCAAACTGACACAATAATCAATCACATTGTTGAACACTGGTATACCTTGGAAACCCCGTAGGGTGAAAACCAACAAACGTTTAATTTTATTATTAAACACTTGTGAGGGTTTTCACCCCACTCAATGGCCTATAAGGGATTCCATCCCTTAACCATTGTTATAAAATATTACAATGAAATATCATTAAAATGTCACATAACTAGCTAAAAGCTATACATTTTTCATGAAACCTTTTACCTACATATCACCACTCTCTACATCCTTGTGGCATGATTGTTCTATCAATGTAGGATCCTACAACTTGTACTCATAAGCATAGACCGTTATTTCCTTACCTACCATAATGTTAAACACCATTTTTCTTTGGCACAAATCGCTATCGTTTCCTATCATTTTTGTCGTCAACAAGCTTTGGCAACAAGATTAGATACAATATTAATCAATCTCTAAAAGTGATGTTTTAACATCTACTCATGTGCATGAGTTGTAAATATAATATCACAACATGCTTCTTCTAACAACGTTGTGCACAAATAATTATCAAGCATGTCATAATAATTAACTAGTACATTTATTCAAGTAAATACTTGTTTTAGTATCCACAATACTTATTCACGCTAATGCATATTTCTCTTTAAAAAAGCTAACCCAATAGTTCTACAAATCCATGTTTCTCTTTAAAATATATAAAGACAATAGTTATATCTTCATACATGTAATAAACTATTGTTTCTATGCTTTTGCATGTGTTCTTTTCACATAGTTATTTTTCAAGAACCCAACATAGTTTTTTAGTCATTTATGTACAAAGTTATTATGCATTTGTTTCGATGAAAGTATCATAACAAAGTTTTTATGCATTTGTTTTCAAGAAAGAATCATATTCAACCTTTCTTTTGGGCATAAGAACTAAGATAACAATAATGGTAACCCTTTATGCATTAAACCATGAAATTAAATCAAACTATCCAATATGCAACACACAAATCCTTTACCTTTTTACTCACAACATGTAATTTTTGCAAACTCTTGCAAAGGAATTAACATCGTTAACTTATCTTTCTTGCATAAAAACATATATTCTTTCCAAAGAAGGTTCCTATGACTTATATTATCTATGTGCATTTTATCTATGCATAAGTTATTATATTTTCTCATAACTAAGTATTGTTTTTCAAGAGAACTCTCTTACCCATGAGAATATTTCTCAAATTACCCTCTTTAATCTATATTCACTTCCACGAAAATGACTATGAAATCGCTTTTTAAGAAAAGAGAATTCATCCTATCTTTTCTTACATAAAAGACATATGCATGTTATATAAAGACAATAAATGTTACTTATCTTATAATGTTGCAAATATATATAATAACCATCTTTTTCTATATGTAGTAATAACAATCTTTAGCTACATGTAGTAATATATTTTATCTACCATGAAAAATATATAATAACAATCTTTATCTGCATGCAATAATATATTTTATTTCTTATGAAATATATATATATATATATCTACATGCAGTAATATATTTTCTTTACCAAGAGGAATATATAACATTTATCTACATGTAGTAAGATATTAAATTACCCATACTAAGGTCATTTAAGTAAAAACCCTCTTTAGATTATTCAAGTAAAAACCTTATTTTCTTTACCAAGATGAATATATAATCTTTATCTACATGTAGTAATATATTTTATTTACTAAGAAAAATAGTGTGAGTTTTTGTGTAAGGACAAATTCCAAAGCATCTTCACTTATATTCCATTCCAAGAAAATGACAAATCTACTTAGTTTTTAACACACAAGATTCACATGTAATCTTTGTAATAAAATCTACACATTTACTTAGATTTTGTGCAAGAATATTCGTATTGCATATTTTCTTTTCAAGAAATAAAATCTAAATAAAATGTATACTTATGTTTCTTTGGAATTGTCAAAAATATTTAACGCACTCTCATAAAAATTGCTCAAATCTTAATTGAAGAATAACAAAAGGTGGTAATAAAATCTAACCATTTACTTAGATTTTATGTGCAATAATTATTCATATTGCATCTTTTCTTTTCAAGAAATAGAATGTAAATAATATATATACCTATCTTTTCAAAATACAAGTGAATAAACACATAATTTGCAAGTTATATGTACTTTTGCCTCACTCCAACAGGGAAATTTGTAGATTTTAATTGGCACTTCCCGATCTAATTGTGTGCATTTTGATAGTGTAAAACAATGGAACATGCTTCTCGGCTCTCCATACTACACAAGGGTTTTTCCTTTAATTAAAGGGTTTAATATGTGTGCCTTCACTTAACACTGAATAACATCCAATTCTTCAACATACCCTTTCTCCTTTTCCAAAGGCCTACACTCCACTCCATTTTCTTCGAATTGATAGTACAGTTATAGAATGGTAGTTATCAGTTGTTCCATATTTGGCTCGCAACTACTCGGAAATTTTATGATCTCCATCCCTCCATTCATTTGGCCCCGATTCTTGTTTGTTTTTCCTTTTTTGAATAATGAATGCAATGCGATTATGAAGGGCTTTTAAAATTCCCACCAGTTTCTTGATGTAAACGGCTAATAATACTTATTTTTCACTCATGTAAATACATTCTACGGAAGGGGTGTTACAAGACCAATCCTATAATAAGGACCCAAATGCAATAAACTTCAGACTATTATAATGAGATATTAACAACTAATAATAAGAAATGATGGGCAATTGTTAGGGGATAAAAAATCTCTATCCAACTACTTCTTTTAATTAGAGAGTGAGATCCCTCAACCTCTTAATCACCAAGGCTATAGCAATTTTTATTTTACCAAATTCCTCTCACAATATTGAATCCACGTGACACTTCTTTCTACAAAACCACACAAAATACATGTCTTACTCCTCACAAACTAAAAATTTCTCGCAATATCATAAAGACATATAAAAAGTGGAACCCCCAATCAACTCTCATTAGGTAATATTTTAAGATTGGAAAATATTTTAAAGTGAAGAAACTTAGGTTAATCTTACTGATACTGATCTTACTAGTCCTAATTATTATTATTATTATCAGATTTTAAGGTCACAACCAAGCCAATCACCAAATTGGTGTATGAGACCCCCTTCTTTGTGGGACAAGGGACCCACCTCATGCGGGGATTTGACTGCTACATCTACAAAGGCATACATACTCTAACCCCTCTAGTTTTAAATACGTGACCTCTTAAGAGGAAACACATTCTCTTAACCATTAAGCCCTCTCAAGCTGTATAATTTTGTAACATAAAATGCTTTGTGATAGCTTAATCAATATTTTCAAATTTCCATAAATTTTGATTAGTTTTTTTTTTAATTTTGATCATTGTAAAATAACAAAATTTAATTAAATCAATTTTATAAAAAAATGATTCAATTGCTTAATACTTTTTCATACAAAAATATGGAAAATAACCCATGAGTAAAATATAATGGCTGAATTTTCCCTGACTCTCATATCCTCTATGAAGCTACGTTCAATCATCACAAATGAAGCATAGAAAATATTTTATAATATGCGTGAATTCCTTACTTGTCCTTTATTTTCACATTGGCATCACATAACCTACATTTTAACTTTGTAATATTTTATTAAGTTGTGAACTTATTATTATATTATTATTAGTACTTTTTGAATGATAAATAATTATTTAATATTTGTTTGATGAGATTATATATATATATATATATATATATATATATATATATATATATATAGATATATATATATATAATATATATATATATAATATATATATATAATATATATATTCAATAAGAATAATATTGATTCAAAATGCATTTATTATTATAAATATTGTGTAGATATGTGACTTAATCACGTGAATATCACAAATATATCACATGCTTACACTAATAAGAGATAATAGTGAATGTTATACTTGTGCAGGCTTGTTCATTATAATTATTGAAATTCTATTTAAGCACATGAATACATAATTATTCATCAAATATTATTATTTAGAATGTTTCACTATTATTACTTCATTCTCGTAGTTTATTTCCATGAATTTACCACATCTATTTAGATTTATACTATTCATAGTTATCAAATTATCAAACCCCCAACTTTCAATTGTCTCACTCTCCATGGCATAAGTCCCTACATACTATAACTAGTAAATGACTCTATCTTCATGGTATATCTTACAACCATGTGCAACTATAATAGGCATATAAATTCTATCATTTATATTTCAATGGTAGTGCAAGTACAACTCCAATCATTACCTTAAATTTGAGTTTCTAGTACTCTTTATGCCACAAGTATTATAGTAGGATCAATGGCTCCGTAGGCATCTTGAATAACTATCTAACTATTTAGGCATCTAAAAAGGATCATTGGCTCCATGCAAGGCTTATTAAGCTAGGCATCATCTTAAATGGTGCACCTACCCTAATCATTTTATAAAGTATCACAACGTCAAACATCTCAAAAGGCTCACCCAATTACCTTACAAGGTTCTCAACCACAACCATATTGAGACATTCAAGAATTGCCAATCTATCATTAGTGATTAAGTCTTTTCCGTACCAATGGGGTCTTTCTTATATATAGATATTGATTTCATAGATATGGGCTCTCATGATCTAACTACTAAACCAACACTCAAGGACAATGAACTAATTAGCGTGTCCAACTCACACTCACATCATACAAATAAAAGCATTAATTATAACATGTTTTCAATCCATACCATTTTGTAGTGAAAATGTAATTAGCATGAGTCATGTGCTATAAACAAAATGTGACCATAAGTAACATAAAAACATGATTTAATGACCAATAATAAAAATGTTGATGAAAGTATAATCTAATTAACACATGTCATTCTTGACTCATTATATGATGAAATATTCATAGTTCATTTTAGATGTACAATCCGAATGAAATCCCCCAATCAAATCCTAGTTATTTAAAATGGTGAACACTCCAATTATATCTCATGTGTTAGTTATGGCTTGAAAGGGAGAAGTAGAAAGATTATTAATCCAGCATATGAAGATAACTTCAAATGCCAAAAGGAGCACCTGTTACAAGAAGGAAACGTTTCTCTTCTAATAACTCCCCATGATTCTTACTCTCTTACCTACTTAACTATTAGCTCCACCTACTTTACTCTTAGTAGGATAATCTTGGCCTCCCTATATTGGTTGGATATCTTAATGTACATAATTTCATGAATTAGACAATGAAGATATATGTGTCTTTTAGTGTCTCCAAGAAAAGCAATGACTCACAATAGTTTAGAGATAAGGAGAAGGACTCACATGATGCACATTTCCAAAGCTTTTGAGTATCATTAGAATGTAACAAAAGAAAATTGTAACCATTCTTATTTCCATTCTACTTAACATTGAGCATTTCATCTCTTAAATAGCTTAATATCTATCACATTATTTACATGTCAATAATGAAAACAAAACCATCTACCTATAGTTAATGAATTAAAAATAATATTAGAAGCATTATAATTAAATAAATATTATCCCATTAACATTAAAATAATTATAATTTTTCAAAATAAAATTAAAAATTATATAAAGTTTATTATTAATAACTTATTAGTTTTTCATAATGAATGTATCTTTGTAATAAATTTTAGGCTTTAATTAATCTGAGAGTCTTTAAAAAAAAAAAAAACATTTATATTCCTAGTATGATATAATAAATACTTCTTTTTAATATATATATATTAATAATCATATTAAAATCACTTCTTTTTAGATATATAATTTATAATATATATATATATAATTATATATTAAACAATCATAATTACAATTGTAATGGCTTACAAATCTTAAAATATATATTATATAATGAATGAAAAAATACTTTCTAATGAAAATTCATAATGTTGGGGGAAAATAATTATAATACCTTTTCCACCACAAATTTTTGATGAAAAATGAAACAAAATTTTTTATCTTCCAAGTAACTAATAGATATTAATAATTTTAAATATAACAATTTTTTAATTATATAAATCAATTTGTACTAAATGTATTAATTTATATGAAATTTAATTACATCAAATTTTATGTTAAACCTTATAAGAATATTCTAAATATAAAAACTGCCCATAAAATAAACATGGTTCCATTAGCATATCAGTGCATTATATTTCCTTTCAATCAAAATTACCTTGTCATGACTGTTTGGCCAAATTTCCCCTGGATGATTCCATGAGATATGATGTGGAACCCTGAAGATGGGAATGGTGGGCAATTTTAAGCCTTAGAATCTTTACGACTTTTTCTTCATGACGTTTGTTATTCATATAATTAGCCGTTGTGTTGGGAAGGAATCACGAATTTAGACCATAAAAGATAATCAAATTTAAACAATAAAACGTAATAAGCTTTATTATTCGTTTAATTAGCCATTGTGTTGAGAAATAATTAGGAATTCAGATAGCGAAACATAATCATGCAGAAAATCTGAAAACTGAAGAGTTTTGGAATAATTTATTTGTATAAAGTTTGCAACGTTAGTTCATCATTTATAGGGAATTTAGCATCTGAATTTAGATAAATAGGAATCTTGGCAATCAGGGTATTGGATATTCTGAGGAGCATTTAGAATCAGGGTATTGGAAATCAGAATACGAGCCCTTCTTATTCTCAAGGACGCTCTATTAGCGGTTAGGAACAACAAAGGACTGTTTCTCCTGTCAGAGTCTTGCTCATGGTACATTCTAGCTGCCGGAGAGTAGTTCTTAGAGTCTCGGCTGGCCACGTCGACAAGCCCAAAGAACCAACAATCGAGATAAGCTCGACGCAATTTGATAGGTCAGTATTGATACGTGAATAGGTGGTGGTCACAATAGGATATAGTGCAGCAGAATTTATATTGGAAGCGTCACGTGGAATTTACTTTTGGATGGCTATAGGCACATTCGAATCGGAGTTTCCAAGCAGCAGAATCTCCTCGCAAAAATTGGGACACTGATGACTATTCTAGATGATCTCTACGATACTCACGGAACTTTGGAACAACTCAAAATCTTCACATATGCAGGCAAAAGGTGAGTTCAAGTTTAAATTATAGAAACTCTATTGGAGAATAGGAAATCAATTTATTAGTAGTTTCTAAGTATATTCTTCTAAGTATATTCAAATCCAGTAGAAAAACATCAAGGGCTTTATGTTGTCATAGCTTATGAGAATATTCAACGGCCGACTTTGCTCCTTGTGCTTGGGTGACTGGTCAAGAATACCCCTAAACTGTCACAGAAAACAAATTGTTAACATAGGACGCCATAAATTATAAGTTATCAACAATCATTATTGTACTTGTATGTTATGCAGCTTTTCATCTAAAATATTACAAAAGAAAATTTTTGAAACGCGTTCCTTGCATGATTTTGAGTTTGTGTTTTATTCCTTTCTCTATGGAATTTAGAGATGGGATCTTTCATTACTACATAAATATTATCCTGGAATTATTTTTCAACACATCCAATGAGTTGAATGATGAAGTTAGATAAAATGCAAGAACGAGATATAGACCTTCGTACTGAAAATTGTAAATTGTTGCCTTTTACTTGTCATATGGGAGGAGGCTCTTGAATCCACGAACCAGATTTTTGCTTCATCCTCCTTAGTGGACAACATAGAATCATATACGAACAATCTGATATTTGAATCTTGATCTGCATCAGCCAGATGACCTGCATGCTTCTTATGTCTCTGTTTACCTTCATCAAACTTCTTCTTCAATGGGTCCCACTTGTGGCTACCCTACAGAGGCAAAAATAATCAAATAAGTGTCAACTGTGAGCCTTGTATGAAGCACATCGTAACCAATCTTGAGGGCTCTAATGAACCAATCAGCTACACCCAAGAGGAGCTACGGGTGTGTCTCCTCAAGAAACTATTCGGTTGCTATCAGTCCCAAACATCGACTATCCCTCCAGATACCCAGTTAGAACTCCCATTACAAACCCTACGTCATAATAATGAAATCTACGCATTGAACCTGCACACTCCATACCCACCCATCCTCGATGTTGGACTCTAGACGTTATATTATGACGGATCCAAGACTCATGATGGAGCTGGAGCAGGTTGTGTCCTGGTAGATCCCAAAGTAAACAGATTCTTGATTTTGTGCAGGTTAGAGTTCCAATGCACCAACAACACTATAGAGTATGAGGCATTAATCCTTGGCCCCAAAAAATCCATAGACCTAAAGGCAAATTGTCTGAAGGTAATTAGAGATTCTAAACTCATTACAAGATAGGTATGCAACACAATTCACTTTTTGTCCCCTCACCTCAAGAATTACCATCAAGAGGTATGGTGTTTGATAAACTCGTTTAAAGTTTTCAATATTAATTGTTTTCCTAGATTTAATAATCTTGCTAGTGAAACTTTGTCTAATGTAGCAGCTAGATTCATGCCCCCTAGGGATAGACTTTCTATTGATATTATTTATAAACTGGTTGTGCCTGATAACATAACTAACTTACATGTTTTCAATGATGACCAATATATACTAAAGTTCATGACAAGTGCAAAAGTGTTTAAAGACACAGCCATCGAGGAAGAGGAACATGAAATGTCCCTATAGGAAGAGGTGGACTCACAAAAATGAAACCCTATACCTAAAGGAGTGGTCACGTTAGAGAAATTGTTTGACCTATAGAACCAGTTCTAAGGCTCGCCGAACACCAAGACCCAAAGTTCCACCCTCTCGCATGAACATATCAACCTCGGGACCGAATCCGATCCCAAATATGTTAACATAGGACTAGGATGCTCCCACGAATAAAGGCAAGCCCTTATCAGCTTGTTCAAGAGGTATCACGACATTTTCGCTTGGACATATGACGACCTGAAGACATATGATATGTGGATTATCCTACATGTCATTCCTACAAAAGAAGGGGCTAAACCATTTCAGCAAAAAATGAAGAATGTGCATTCGCGTTATAAACCCTTATCCAGAAGGAACTAAAAAAGTTGTTGGATGATTGCATTATCTTTAAGGTTAAACACTCTACTTAGGTATCCAATTTGGTTCTAGTACGTAAAAAATTTGGAGAAATCCATTTATGTGTCGATTTTTGAACCCTCAATTAGGAATCAGATAAAGACAACTACCTAATCCCCTCCATGGAGTAGATTCTCCAAACTATCTCGGGATCGGAAATTTTCTCCTTGTTAGACGACTTTTATGACTATAATCAAGTCTTAGTAGCCAAACCAAACCGGATCAAAATGACCTTCAAAACAAAGTGGGGAACGTTTTCATTTCTTGGTATGCTTTTCGGACTGATTAATACCGAGGCAATGTTCCAAAGAGCAATGGATATCGCATTCTGGGGTTTAATGTGCTAGAGTGTAGTGGTCTACCTTGATGATGTCAATGTTTTCTTGAAGAAGAGAGCTGGTCACCTTCACCATTTGAAGAAGATTTTTGAACGGTGTCAGAAATATGGAATCTCTATCAACCCCAAAAATATCATATTCGTAGTTTCCGAGGGAAACCTTCTTGGAAATATCATCACCAAAGACAGAATCACTATTGACCCCAATCGCATGAAGGCTATAGCACAATTTCCCCAACTGAGCACTAAAAAAGGTATGCAATATTTCCTTGGTAAAATCAAATGTATTCATAAATTTATTTCATATTTTGCGCAAATTGTCAAACCTTTGGAGAATATGATAAAGAAAAATTCAGTATTCAAATGGGATCAAGAAGAAAAGAAGTCTTTTGATCACATCAAAACAGTGATCGCTGAGGCCCCTTCCCTTTTCAGCTCAGATTTTAGTAAGGGTTTCATCTTATAACTTTTGCCTCAAACTCGTCCTTGACCATAGTCGTCACACAAAAGGATTGCAACCACAATGAATGTCCTATATCCTTCATGAGCATAGGGCTACAAAGCACAAAAATCAATTACTCATACTTTAATAAGCAGGTGTATGCTATCTACAAAGTGGTGAACCATTTTAGACCATACATTCTAAAAACCCATGTCACAGTAATGGTCCTGCACCCGGCAGTCAGATCACTCTTTGTCCAACACGAGTTGGGAGAGAGGAGAGACAACTGGATGACCTCCCTCCAAGAGCATGATTCAGATTTCAAACCTTCACGCATAGTGAAAGGACGCGCTCTATAAACTAAGCGTTGAGGCAGAAGGCTAGGAACATGAGATCGAAATGTACTAGAATGAGCTACTCGGTTCACATGACCCCTCTTCGTGGTACTCTAACCTGAAGCAATACCTAGTGCAAGGGTCTCTACTAAATACCTTGTGTGCAAGCATAAGAGATCTGTCAGTCTCAAGGGTGCCTCATATCAAATAGTTCAGGGAAATATATTCATAAAGCACCACCTCAGCATACTGCTAATATGTTTGGAATATGATGAAGCTCAGAAAGTGCTGAAATAACTACATGATGAACTCGCGGGAGGTCACTATGCAGGAAACACCACTTCCCACAAGATCATGCGGGCATGTTTCTACTAGCCCACGCTCTTTAAGGGTGCACATGCCTATGCTCGAAAGTGTCCCATATGTCAAAAGCACAAATGTAGGTAGGCTAGATCATCTGCTCTGCTACAACCCATAGCAGTAAGCAAGCCTTTCAAACAATGGGGGTTGGATGTAATTAGAGAGATTGTGTCGAACTCATCAAAACAACATAGGTATATACTCACGGCCACCAACTATTTCACCAGGTGGGCGGAGGAAATCCCGTTATAGAAAATCAATGATGATGAGGTAATATCTTTCATCAATCAATATATCATAGCCAAGTTTGATGTACCAACCTCACTTGGCTTTGATAATGCTATGCATTTTTCATCTTTAAAATTATATGATTTTTCCTTGGAAAATAATATTTTTTTAAAACATTCAGCCAAATACTACCCACAGGGGAATGGCCTAGCAAAATCTATCAATAAAAACCTCATTTGCATCCTCATGAAAATCCTGCTTTCTCACCAAAGAAACTAGTATAATGCACTTAGAAACGCCCTATGGGCTGACCGGGTTACCCCCAAGCCATCCATTTGTACATCCCCCTAATTCTTGGTTTACGAGAAAGTAGCCATATTGTCACCCAACCTTTATCTCTTGGACCTCAAACTGGCTCAAGAGTCACAAGGATCCCCTTGTCCCGCTATTCAAAGTCGTATTGAGACGCTCCTTATATTTTAATAGGAGAAACTAAAGTCCAAGGAGAAATTTTTTGTCCACCAAAGCCGTATTAGAAGATGGTTTTACAAGAAGTCTACAAGAACCTCTGAATTTAGTGTGGGAGATTTGGTTCTTAAATGGGATCGGTCCCATGAGGATAAGGCAAAACACACCAAGTTCCAAGTTTTGTGGATTGGTCCTCAAACAATCCCTCCTACACCTTATTTATCTCTCGCTTTTCTCTTCTCTGTATATCAGTCCCGATGATGAGTCTTGGTCTACGCTCGAAATGTCAACAAATAATAATGAGATGGATTGTCAAGCATATGTTGGTAGGGGTGTTGTTGGACTGTCGCAGTGGAAAAAATGATCTAATGGATAAAATGAATGCCTTCTTCCAAAGAAATTTTCAATTTTGAGGAGCAACTTGGGAGGGGTAGCTAATGGTTCCCTAATCTAGATCAAGTGCTTGCAATGGATTAAAGATCAACTTCTGTTGCAAAGTCTCACGAGGAATATGTTTATGCAATAAATGCACATGAAAAATTGGAAGTCAAAGTCTAGGACTCATTACAAAGAAGCAATTCAAACAATCACCACAAAGTTTTGAATGGGATCTAAAATTTGACTTTCTCAAAATTGAATGAAGTTAGAACAACTCCGAAATGACCCTAAACAATTAATGTTAATATTCAAAATTTAAGTAAAAGTTGACATTATCCTTATCTTTCCTTTAAAATTTAAATATTACCATTAATTACTCAAGTTAGGTTTTGTAGGGCCCTGGGGTTAATATTTTAATTATTTTTTATTAAAAAATTAATATTTGGTGGTCAGTAGCTATGTTGTGCTACATTCTTCAGAATTGATTAGTCTAGTAGAGAACTAGTCACTTTGGTGTTTTAAGGTCTGTTCAATACAAGACCAGTCTTAGCCAATCAAAACCACCAAACTAGAGTGGTACAACTCTAGCACCATTGGGACCAACCAATTCCACCAGTTCTAGGCTAGTACCAATAAGAGTGTGCCCTTCTTATCATCCTCTCAAGTCGTTTTGTTGGATCCTTTCAGGAATGGTGATTTGGAGAGTGCCATAGACTGTTGGACTGGTTTGAGAACCTAAGATTATAAGTATTTAAGCCTTGACAAACAAAAAATTGCAAGGAACTAGTACAAACATCCCAAAACATATTTAGTGAGGACGTGCATGCAAGGAACTATTACAAACCTCTGAAGATACTTAGTGAGGACGTGCATGACCAAAATGCATGAGAAAAAATTATCCACCCTCAAAAACCCTGCCTAAAACTTTGAAGTGTGGTGCAAAACAAATTGCTGGTAGGCTATTAATGCTACCAACAATCATTCCCTCTCCAATTTCACAAGAAGCTCCTACTCAAGCTACCTCCTCCACTATGGTTATAGTAAGTTCTTGCAACTCTGTGAGCTATAAGAAATTACAACTACCTTCGAATCTCCACCAATATCAGCGAACTCGACTTCTCTACATACCGCAACTATTTTGGGTAGATTGATCATTTAACTGGATGATCACTGAGTTTGACTAAAGTCCCACTGTTTATATTACTTTCCACTAGCTCCTCCAAAAGTTATAAATAGTTTAACTGACAACAACCTGAGATAATTGACCTCTATTGCTACAAATTAGCATTCGCATATGCTAAAATAAACTCTAACTCCTCCACCTCAAATTTATTAAGTAAACTAGGTGATACAAGCCA
>APFE030464080.1:0-11679 GCA_000404065.3 Pinus taeda | reverse complement strand
TGAGCCAAAATAAAAAACTTAAAAAATCTAAAAATAAAAAATATTAAATAGCTATACAAAACATTCAAATAATGTGCAAAAAAAAAAATTGTGCGTGAAAAAATTAGATCCCTCTTGGCTCGTGTTGGATCCGTATTTTATATAACTTATATTAATGGGGTTTTGGAAAAAATCCTATGAAGGGGATAAGCCTCTTGCTAATTATCAATATGTTAAAGAGGCAGATAATACGACCAACTCTCCACATGCAGTTACACATGATATGAGTCATGATAATTTAAAAAGTTAATATAGCAATCCCTGCGACATTCATGTTTTCTTACCTAGCTCTTAATTGTTTCTCAATTTAAGTTATCTCACGTTTTGAACAGGTTGCACATTAGAGTTTTCCTTGTAAGCAAGTTATTCAACACTCGAATGAATGAAGGACCAAACCCTCCTAGCCTAGAACTCCATATCTCTCATTGCATTGCTAGTTCGACACTTCATCGCCCTTTCATGACCACTGGGATGCATACAACAAGATTTATTTAACTCCAGTGAGGGTGTCGACATGAGGACTTAGAAGACATCACCTAGAATGAGCACACTAGTAAATTTCCTAATGGCCACTTCCTCGAGTTGGTCTTGTCTATTTAATTATGTGTTCATGATTCTATGGTATATAGGTTTATGGGTGGTGTCATTGAATTTGAGAAAACTATTATTACTCTTACTATTCTCATCCCTTTGGCTCGGCCCTACACCCACAACTCCTGCTCATTTCCTTCCCTAGTTTTGTTTCTATTGTGGGTGCCCCTTTGGTTCCATAGTATTTATTCCTTTCATTTTACCCTACTTTGTGTTGACCTCCCTATATCCCATCAACCATTTAACACCTTTCTTTAAAATTCCTCAGTGCTACACTCTAATCCTCTTGTAGCATTATGTGAAGGAAAAAAATGTACTGAACACACATTTTTGGAGGTTGAGGATCGACACTTAGAACTACAGCCCATTCCCAAGACTACTTAGTTGCTAAAAATTTTCTTTTAGTCACCCCTCCTAAAGTTCAAGAAGAAATCCACTCACAAGAAGCATGGTAGGTAACTAACTAGCAGACCCATTTGGATTTAGAAATTCAAGTTGAAGACTTTGAACGAGTACCAGACCTTGCCCATATTAGGGGTTGTAGGAACCAATATCTTCATTCTATCACTCTACATTAAAAAATGAAAACTCTCTTGGCTACATCATCACCAACATGGAGAAGCATCTTCAATGTTGGGATACTCTACAGCAGCCCTGAGGATGCAGGATCCAACTTTGACAACTTCTTCTGATGACTAATGCATGCATAAGTCTTCTATTTTATGTTTATTCATTAAGGAAATTTATTTTATTCTCTTATATAGTATACAATTGTAACTTGCTATGCTAGTGTCACCCAATAGATTGAAAGTAAGGTTTCTGGTTTCTAGACAATTGTCTTCAGGTAAGGTTTCTAGACAATTGTCTTCATGTATTGTTATTCAGAGAGTAAAATTATTTTTTGTTGTATTTATAGGCAGAAAAATAATAAAACACATGTAGCGGTCTGATTCTTCGTATGAGAAGCCACTATAGTGAAAAAACACCCTAATATATATTTTGTATTAACAAAAAATAATATTATATATATATCTCATCTCAGCTACCAAAGCATAATATATGTTAATATATGTATGAAGGCCATGCAATTTGGCACTTTACTGTATAATATAAGAGGACCCTGCAAGCTGGCATATGTATAATAGATGAAAACCTATCACATATCAACCCTAATATGATAGATCAAATCATATCAAAATTAGGAGAAGTATGAATAAAAATTAAAACAACATATCCTTATGCGCAGAAGATAATTGAATTTTTGTTTGATACCGTGGAATGGCCGGAAATGGGCCATTCTGAGATGCCAACTCAGCTTCCAAGTCCGAGACAACCCCAGTAATAATGACAAAATTCAGATAGTTACAACTAGAAGCTTGACAAGTAATATAGTTGTAAGGAATGAAAAGAAAGGTAGTTGTACTCCATGATATGGCTCCATTCTTACCATGTCAAACTGATTGACCACAACTTCCGCAGAAGATCACAACGTGATGTCCGACTGCATCATCATGTCTTTTTGCATCATCCTTGAGCCATAATGAGTCATGGAAGCGGATTAATGCTGTGAATGCCCTGGATCCTTCTTTGTTTCCTATGGTCATGGTGAAACCTATTGTGGAAGGATACGTCAAAGTTTTATAGTTTGGGTGTTGTGAGAGTTAATTTATTTTTCAACAACTGTGATTTACTTAATAGATGCGGGAAATTGTTATTTTTTATTAATTTTGCAAAAAATTATGAATAATTTTTTTTAAGTTCTTAGGTTTAGATTGTTTGATTCATAAAATATTGCTTTTACATTAAATTTATTAAAAAGAAAAAACCCAAAATTTTATTGATTAATTCCACTCTAAAAAACTATTTCATTTATTAACTAAACGGCCCATAAGTTATATATGAATATATCAATAAAGTTATAAGAATAAATGCTCTCTTACGAATAAACACTTACTAAACACTTACTAAGTCATAATTTTAAGAATAAGTATCGGTTGATTGAGAGCAAGTCATATGATTATATTTCTACTGCCAAGTAACTTACTCCTCGTCTATATATCTTTCATCTCAGGTCTGGCATGAAAAGCACTAGAAGATATGTAGCCAACGACAGATTGTCCACTTCACTTAATACCATGATGTAATATACGATATGCATTTTTCCTAGAGAAAATGACGGGATGTCTGCAAATATCCTTGGCTCCATTACCAACTTGATCACATTATGTGGCTTTCCCATAAAATTTCATGTTATTTTAGATATTCTTATACCTATCTTAAATTCTTTGTATTTAATTTGGGTGTCAACTTTTTGGTTTTACTAATTAGATACGAATTTAATAGAATCTGCCATCAATATAAATTCAGGGTATTATTCCTTTGTTTTTTCTGATCTTGTTCCTCAGGAGGCTTCCGGCTTTGTCTCAAGGGTTCAAGGAGCTTCTGGCTTTGTCTCAAGGGTTCAAGGCTTTAAGGCTTTGCTTTTTATTTTCCAGAACTCACTCTTGCCTGTGTACACGACGAAATCACTAGTATCATTAGTATGGAGGAGGAAATCTCTTCTCGTCCGCCCCTTCTCTGAAACACAAAATTCCTATTTAAGTGGGATGACTTGGTCCTAGCAACTGACGACATGAGAGGGAAGTACAATCAGTATACGTAGATAGTTCATTTATATTGGCAAATGAAATTTATGATGGGTACACTGTCTTGAAATACCACGAATCCTGTGTGGACATCCTCCATTATCTTGCTATGAATCCTGTGTGGACATTCTCCATTCTCTTGATAAAATGCACAAGCATATGAACATAATGGACAAAAGAATGGAGTGGATTGAGCGCCATCTCGGAATTACCCTCCCCCAAAAAGGAAAGATTTAGTAGACCCAACAACTTGCATTCTATTAATAGGGTTTTATTTAGAACCCTAATCATGATGCCCAATGGTTTTGATGTGTGATCAAATAGCTATAGTATTTTTTTCAAGTGTACAACTCAATCCAAATTTTGATGTGTGATCAAATAGTTATAGTATTTTTTTTTGCAAGTGTACAACTCAACCCAAATTTTAGATCTAGCTTATTTATTTTTGTAATTTGTTTGTTGGCCCTCACTTCCTTAAGGAGAGTATAGTTTTGGCTCTCATCTCATCTTCTTTATGAGAGCTTACCATGAATTTTGAAAATTACTATGTAATTGCTAGGACTTTCAATTAATATAATTTACCTCACAATTTTTTTTTTATATTATATGATATTATATAATATTGTACACTATTAACCATATAGAAAAACAAGTAAAGCTTTCACAAAAGGTAAAAGAAGTTAGATTTAGAAATTCATCAAAGTCTCAAAATCAAATAAAAAACATGTAGTGAAATCATCAAATTTCTCTAAATTAAAGGGGCGAAGCATATTTAGGATCCTAACTTGAGTTTAAATTATTTTGACATTAATAATCCCCCTTTTTACTAAAATGAATGCTTCAATTTTAGTGTAGATATTGATTTCTAATTTTATTTGATTGATTGTGTTTGATGGATTAATTTTAGTATAGACGTTGATTTCTAATCTTATTTGATAGATTTCAGGTACACAATTAAATTATTTTATTGTAAATGTTGATTTCTAATCCTTTTTTATTGTTTGGACTAGATGCATATATTTTAGTGCAGATGTTAATTTTTTATTTGATGTAGCTAGATGAACGATGCACTTTAGTTTCAAAGTAATTATAATAATATTGTGTATTGATTTCAACCTATGCACAAAGTAATTATTAATGATGTGCATTCATTTCTATGTTATAGTACTCATTATCCTAGATAAATATTAAATGGAAATGGATAACAAAGAGCCTAGATCCATCTTAATAATTATTCTAGATACATCTTGAATGGAAAGGAACAACAACGAGAAAGTTGCTAGAGAAAGACATAAGAAATGACAACTAAGGATTCAATGATTTCACTGCAGATATTAATTTGTGATGTAATGTAAATAGATCGATGATGTGCATTATTTTAAAAGTAATCAAATTAATAATGTAAATTGATTTCACTATATGCAAAAATTAATTATAGATGTTGGGAATTTATTTTTATGTTATAGTAATCATCAACCTAAATCTACTTAATAGAAATGAATAACAAAGAGTTGTGAACAAACATAATCATCAATGTAGATCCATCTTATCAGTGTAGATCATTCTTAAATAGGAATGAACAACATAAAGCTAGTTGACAAAAAGAGGCATAAGAAATGTCAATTACTAAGGAGTGTTAACAACAAAAAGAGAAGAAAAGAGAAGATCAACAAATATAGTTACAAAAAATGACAAATGAATAATGACAAAAACAACTGAAGGAAAAAATTGAATGGAAAGAAAACAAATTAAAGAGAATGCCAATAAAGAAGGCAACAACAAATGACAATTGAATAGTGTCAAGAGTAAAGAATATAAAAAAATGCACAATGGAGAGGAAACGAACAAGAAAATGGAGACGGAATGACAATTCAAAGCATGAAGAATAACAAAGAGCATATCGTCAAAGAAAACAATATTCAAAGAACTCAACCATAGTACATGATGGAAAAGAAAATCCTATTCAAAAAAATATGTTTAAAACATATATATTCATAAATTAAACTTGTAACTCTCATTGATATGAATATTTCACATCAAAATTTTCATGGTATTATTTATCAATTAGCTCAAATTCATATAAGTCATTTGTGTGAGTTGTCATATTCTAGAATTCAATTGTTTAATACAAATATATGTATAATGTGCATGAGATGTAGAAGAGAAGGAACTCATTAGATTAATCTGAGGCACATTTAACATATTTAAAATGATTAGATTAATCATATGTTAGAAAATTATTTTTTCATTGCACAATATTGAAACCAACCTAGATCCATCTCAAATATATATCTATCAAGTACCAAGAGTGATCAAATCTATCGAGGTACACACATTTCCTGAAGTTTTTTACTCAAAAAGAGGTTTACACATCAAGAGATTTGATCCATTTCGATACTTCATAGATCTGAAATTAAGATAGATCTAAACTGATTATTAAACAAATAACAATATTATCTTGAAGACTATAAAATCCATCAATCGTTATAATCAAGGGGGCATGGGAGAGCGTCATCTAGGGGAGCACCAAGAGGAAGAAGGAGAGTTAGAACTAGCCCAAGGAGACTAGTCAGGCCATGTCAAAATGCCACCCCAGTTTGACTCAATTAAAGCCCAAATCCAGGTAGTTTAGGCTTTAGTGGATCAACTTGTTCAAACAAAACAAACTGACCGCAATGAAACAATTTGCTTCTTCTCTAACATTTCATACAATGAGGTCTACGTCTTAGACCGTTAGGCTTCTCATTATCTCAACAAGAAACGACTTCAAGACTGGATGGATGACTGCGAAGGGCGGATGACACACATAGAATCTCACATCCATGAGGCCTTTCACTTCCCAGTGGAAGATGGGAATGTTGGTAGTGCTGCTAATGCCCAAATGAAAACAATCTGTAATGTAGAAAGTGAGATATATATTAGTTTTCGATAAATTTTGCAAGTGGGCTATCAATATGAAATCCTCATGTTTTATATGGATATTATATGCTATCTTATGTATGTCCTTAATTGCCAACAAATACGGTCAGATTGAGGCAGTGGAACCATGGCAAATGTCCCTCACATGATGTATTATCAATTCGAATGTATTATCAGTTTGAATTAATAGAAAATATTGACTTACTAAAAAAATTGTAATATAAATTATTAATTTGAAATTAATAAATATAATTAATAATAAAATTAATATTTTAAATGATAATTTTAAAAAAATATTTATGTTTTTAAAATATAATAACATAATTAAAATGAATTTGTTATTATTATTTATATAATTTATATTTATTTACTATAAATGTATAAGTGTATGATATCTTTCTATTAATGTTAAATAAATATTATCACTGAACATTTTAATAGAAAAATCTCATAAATATCAATATTTATAAAATTATTCAAATAATATTAATGTTTTTTTGAATTTTCCAGAATTAATCTTATTATTATTTTTAATATATAATATATATATATATATTATATATAATATATATATAGTAAATAATAATTATTATTTTATTATAAATATAGTTATTATATTGTTTATCCAATTTTATTAAGGTCACATCCAAACCAACACCAAATTGATGTAATAAACCTCTTTGTTTTGTGAAACAAGGGACCCCATCTCCATGCAATGATTTGACTAGCAAATATACAAACCATAACATACTCTTACCCCACTAGTTTTGAAAAAATATAATATATTATAATATTTGATAATTTTTAATTTTAAAAATATTTTTCAAATATGAAACTATAAAATTTAATTAAATATAATAAAATATTACATTACCCTTCCACATCAACCAAATATATATTACTCACTTACCATTATCTTTATTGAAACATATAAAAATGTGAAATTTATATTTGTAAAACATTTCACATAAATACTTTACAAATTTTAAATTAATATCATATATTATTGATGATGATGATGATGATGATGGTTAATGTCCGCTGGGACCAAATCAGTCTATCGGACCTATAATTTTCTTAGTTTTTAATTATTTGGCTCATCATATTTCTTGGCGAGATTGGTGTTGTAGCTTTCTTTTTTTTTTCTCTACGGTCTTCCAACTTCCTTTATCTTGCATCTCCTTCATCTCTTTTGGTTCTTGGGACATTGGTGTCTTAGCTTCATGATCTATTGTGTTCGTCATTTTGAAGATAGTCGGAGAAGAAGTTTGGTCTAAGAGATCTGATTTGCTGCTAAATGAAGATTTATTTTGTGCGGTATTCGAATCCTCATAACTGTTGATCTGTTGAGCGGGGCTTTCTCCTTGCTTGTCTTGAGAGCTATTTCTTTCTTTCCTGATTTTTTGTGATTCAGAGTTTTCTCTAGAGTATTCGTTTTTGATGACAGTGTAGTGTTCTTTTGGCTAGATGGCCTATCTTAAAGCAGGATCGACATCAGAAGAGGACACTTGCATAATCAAGTTTCTGGTTCTACACAGTCTTTACTTCTTAGGTTTATTTCAACTGGGAATCTGATGCTGAAGCCCATTTCCACACAGATGGATGCATAGGTGGTTCTGGCATATTCCTTTGTTTCTGGGCACCTGCAGTAAAATTTCTCAATTGCATTCCCAATGGCTTTTAACAAGGAGAGATTCTAGAGATGCAAGGGTAGGCTTGGCAATTTCACCCAAACTGGTGGTGAGGTTATGACTGTTGTAGAGGGATCGAATGATGGGTTCCATGGCTTCATGAATAAGCCTGATTTTTCCCAAAACCAAGGGCCAGAATCTAGAATACATTGTCTGCTTTCAGGATTTTCAAAATCTACTATAAAGAAACCCCTAGCATAGGGGTAGATATTAATTTCATTAGAAATGACAGGCTTCCATACCTCCGAAATCCAATTGTGGAGAGCTATCAACATGGCCAAAAACCATTGAACCGACAGATTAGGGCACTTTCAGAAAATTTCAAAGCCTTATCGAGTGAGGCTTGGACCACCTAGACAGTGGGAACTGGGGCTTCACTGACGATATGGGCGAGAGCTTGCCCTCCAGAAGCGAATGAGCCAGCAACTATTTTTGCGAAGCTGGGAGTCATATTTTACTTGCCCGTAGAACCCAGCCACAGGGAAATAAGGCAGAAGATAAGATTAGATCTAGATCTAACGGTATAAGATTAGATCTAGAACCTAGCTGCAAGATTAGATCTAGATCTAGATCTAGCCGCAGAAGATTATATCTAGAACCCAACTGCAGAGTCTCAGTAAGCCTTTTAATCTGCAAGAAACCCTTAGCATACGTTTATTGTTGGTGTTAATCAAACTGAATTGTAAACTCCAGAATTAGCAAACTCCAATCTTTACACGCGAAACGTCTTGATATATTTTCTTCTTCAACGATGTTGATTGCCAGCAAACATAGGCTCTATTTCGACTGGAGTTTGGCAGAAAACACTGCGTCTCTAACTATCGAAAAGTGCCGCAGAGTCTCAGCGATGCCACAAAGTCTTCAGAGATGTCGCAGAGTAGGTTAGACCTACTTTGACTTCAATTGAAATGATAGTTATGGGATTTGAACACATGCCCTTTCGGGCTACAACTAAAGAGACTTCAATTGAAATGACAATTATGGGATTTGAACACCCGATCTTTCTTGCAACGTTGAAGACAAGATCGATCGCCATCTTGTGGCAAGACGTTTTTATCTATTTTTGGTTGTATAGGACCGGGAGAGCACTGTAACTACAGAAGATTGATAGGCGCAAATCCGCTATAGCCATTATCTTAATTTGTTGAATTACTCACTTACCATTATCTTTATTCAAACATATAAAAATGTGAAATTTATATTTTTAAAACATTTCAAATAAATACTTTACAAAATTTAAATTAATATCACGTATTATGCCACAACCCTTCCGCATCAACGAAATATACAAGTGAGTTACCTTTATCCTCTTTCAAATATATACAAATGTAAATTTTATATTTTCAAAATATTTTCAAATAAAATATATGTCATAAAATTTAGATTAATATTATATATAACTCATCTCAATGGGTATTGGAACACTCATTTCAATGGGTATTGGAACAAATCTTGTGAATAGGAGAATGCTCCTATCAATATATTAAGGAGGTGGATGGCAGGGTCAATTCTTTACATTAAGTTACACATAGAATGGGTCGTGATAATTCAATGAATTAATATGGAAGTCAGTGCGACATTCATGTTTTCTTATCCAACTCTAAATTGTTTCTCAATTTTATGCTATTTCCATGTTTTCACGAGGTTCCATATCATACTTTTCCCTATAAACATCTAGTTATTCAACACTATAATGAATGCACGCCAAAGCTTCCGAGCCTAGAACTCCATAGCTCTCATTACATTACTATTTGGACACTTCATCGCCCTTTCATGACCACTCGGGTGCATACAACAAGATTGAGTTAATTCCAGTGAGGGTGCCGACATGAGGACCTAGAAGACATCACCTGCAATGAGCACACTGGTTATTTCTCTATTGGCCACTACGTCATGTTGGTATTGTCTATTTAATTATATGTTTATGATTCTATGGTATAGGTTTATGGGTGGTGTCATTGAGGTTGAGCAAATTGTTATTACTCTTACTATTATCATCCCTTTGGCTTGACCGTACACCCACAACTCCTGCTCATTTTCTTCCCTAGTTTTGTTTCTATTGTAGGTGCCCCTTCGGGTTCCATAATCTCTATTCCTTTCACTTTAATCTACTTCGTTTTGACCTCCCTCTATCCCATCAACCATTTAGTAAACACCCTTCTTTAAAATTTCTTAGTGCTACACTCTAATCCTCTTGTAGCATTATGCAAAGGAAAAAAAATGCATTGAAGAGACATTTTTGGAGGCCAAGGATCATCACATAGAGCCAAAGCCCAGTCATAAGACCAATTAGCTGCTAAAATTTATCTTTTAGTCACCCCTCCTAAAGTTGAAGAAGAAATCCACCAACAAGAAGCCTAGGAAGCAACTTACTAGCAGACCCATTTGGATTTAGACATTCAAGATAAAGACCTTGAAGGAGTACCAGACCTTGGCCATATTAGGGATCGTATGAACCAATATCTTCATTCTACCACCTTACATTAGAAAATGAAAACTCTCTTGGGCTACATCATTAAAGAGAAACATGAGGATCACAATGAGATGATAGCTTGTCTCAATGACATCCAATGGATTCAAAACAACATATTGTCTGGTTAGCCAAGTTGCCCACCTAGCCCACATAAAAAGGCATCTTCAATGTGCAGGAGACTCTATAGTAACCCTCAGCACACAGGATCCGACCTCGACAACTTCTTCTGATGATTAATGCATGCATAAGTTTTCTATTTTATGTTTGTTCATTAAGGAACTTTGTTTTATTCTCTTACATGATATACAATTGTGGCTTACTATGCTTGTATCCACCCAACAAATTGAAAGTAAAGTTTTTGACAATAAAACTATACATTTGTCTTAATAGTAAGGTTTTCGAGAATAAAACTAAACATTTATCTTGATATAATTACACTAAGATTATATTTATACACAAAAAAAACTCATAAAACATATTTATAATGAGTGGTATGTCCCCATATGACAAGTCACTATAGTGAAAAAGCTCCTTAATATATCTTGTGTTAACAAAAAAAAATATTATAGATATCTCATCTGAGCTGCCAAAGCATAATATATATTAATATATGTATGGCAATTTGGCATATATATATATATATGGCCATGCAATTATATATATATCATAGATGAAAATCTATCACATATCAACACTAACATCACAGATCGAAACAACCTAAATATATCAAAACTAGAAGTATAAATAAAAATTAGTAGATAATTGAATTTTTTGTGAGATACCGTGACATGGCCGGAAATGGGTCAGGCTGAGATGCAAACGCAACCTCCAACTCCAAGACAACCCCTAGTAATAATGACAATGTTCAGATAGTTACAACTAGCATCTTGACAAGTAATATAATTGTAAGGAATGAAAAGAAAGGTAGTTGTACTACATGATATGGCACTACTCTTATCATGCCGAACTGATTGACAACATATCTTCTGCAGGAGATCACATCGTCATGTCCTGCTGCATCATCATGTCCTCTTGCATCATCCTTGAGCCATAATGAGTCATCGAAGCGGATTAATGCGGTGAATGCTCTGGATCCTTCTTTGTATCTTGTGGTCATGGTGAAATCTGTCGTGGAAGGATACGCCAAAGTTTTATAGTTTGGGTGTTGTGACAGTTTAATTTGTTTTTCAACAACCGTGATTCAATTAATAGATGCAGGATCCAGTTTAATTAATTAATACATGAAATTGTTAATTTTTATTAATTTTGTAAAAAATTAATAAAGTTTTTATGTTTAGATTATTTAATTTATAGATTTTTT
>APFE030464076.1:0-13257 GCA_000404065.3 Pinus taeda | reverse complement strand
TGTATCCTATTCGAAGAGAATAAAATAACATAAGTTTAGTAAACAAAACTTTGTAAATATAGGAATGTAATAGAACAACCACTATTGCAGCAAAAATCAAAATATAATTGTGTTACCTCAATTGTTCCATGTAAAATGCTATCAGGGATCACTGATTCTCTTGGTGGGACCACATTAATTTGAGAAGAGGGATTTGAAGATCTAATGTTTCGAGCAACTGGATCCAAATTATCAAACAAATGGCCAAGTAAACTATCATCCAAATCATCACACAAAATGTCATCATTCCCTCCATGATGGATGTTTTGCAACCTTTGGCCATCTAAACATGCAATTGGACACACAAAAGGGTTAGGGTGGACATTTGCATCCACAATATCGATATGGCATTCTTCCCAATTGCAAGATGTTTCCCCAATGTTATGAACATTTTTAGAAGAGCATCGAACAACATGATTATTCTGACGAGGAGCATATCGTGATAATGAACTATCAACATGAAATGTTCTTTCCATTATATCATCCATAGTATGATACTTATGAGGAATTATAAAATCATTTTCAAGAGTGGCTTCACTCGTTTTTCTATTATATGTTGTTGTCCTATGCTCATTTATGGCATCCTTATTTTGTTGATACTGTAAACAATGACTTTCATTAGACCTCTCACGTGATTTTGGTGACAAATTTCATTTTCTTGTATGCTTGCTTGTGCCTTTAGATGCAATGAATAATAAAATACTCATTATGGAATCATAAACATGGAACATAACAAATATCTAATATAAACAAACAAAAAAGAATGAAAAAGGCACAAGTTTTTTTTGGAAATCGTAAAAAACATAAAAAGTGTATATGTTATTTTTTTCCAACCATATAAACTTATCAAAATGTATAAGGCTTTGTCCAAATGGCTAAAAACAAAAACAAAAAAATTCAAAATGGAAAAAAATAGAAATGAATTCTTCCAAATGGCTTAAACAAAAAAGTCTAAATTTCCATATATCAAATTAGAATCAAAATGAAACCCATATTATTATTATTTTATTTTATTATTATATTCCAATTTTAAGGTCACAGCCAAGCCAAACACCAAATTAGTTTATGAGACCCCCTTGTTTGTGGGACAATCGATCCATCTTCGCACAAGGATTTTAGTGTTAAGTTGGCGAAGGCATACATACTCTGCCTCCTGGTAAGTCAACAAAGGCATGCATACTCTACCCCCTCTATTTTTAAACCTGTGACCTCTTACTAGGAAACACATGCTCTTAACCATTATTGGGACACAATACTCTAAGATTTATATGAATTGGAAGTATATCTAAACATTTGGAAGTATATACTATCAAAATATAAAGTAACTATTAAAATGAACATAAACATATAACATTGTTTGAGAATCAATGACAAAAACAATACAAATAATATGTATAACATAACTCATAGAAATTATAATTATACAAACAAAGGAAAATGCATAACATCGAGAAACATTTACATGTAAATAAGAAAACTTTAGGGGAAATAATATGAAATATTTTACATCACAATGATCGATACAAACATAATTTTAAAGTATTACCATAAAGACCCATAGTATGTATAGAGACAAAAATGGAAATATTTTCCACAACCATAGAGAGTATATAAAATGGAAATATTTATAAGAACTCCTAAGAACACTAATATCCTAAGAATCCGTATCCATATCCAATGGCGGAATCTCATCAACAAAATCCATATGAGCAATTGAAAAAACATTTCCATAATCAAATCATTGCAATCATCCAATGTTGGGTGTCGAAACCGAGACATCTGCTCATTAGTTGAATTATAAATATATGTTGGAAAGCAAATGTGAGTCATCATGACATATAATAGGAAAGGAACTTCACTAAAGTTTCACATAAGAACTAGACCATGGGCAGTTTGAAACGGAAGATAACCACGACATTTTTTGTTTATATCTGCAAAAATTTCTTCCAACAACTTCCATCTGAAACCCCAATCATCTTCAAACTCGTCGATTCTTCATTCCACAGACGTTGACCAAATTGGAAATGATCTAGTTCTTCAATTGACCATACAAAAGTGGAGCCATCATCGATAAGGCATATCAATTGATTCATGTATATTGCTAACGACATTCACCATATGTCACTGATTGTAACAAATGAAAAACCCCACTCATTTTTTAGTACGTCAAACCAGTAGATCATATACCTATATCGAGGATAATCTTCATACTCCTTCTCCAGATACAACCAAAACAATTTACTTTTATAAAACACTACATTCTTAAGGGGTGAAGTGCCACCAAATGGAACAACAGCCCTTTTCCATACCCTATCAAGACTACTACAAACATAAAATTTAGACTGCATTCTGTCATATATGTTTTAGAATAACCTAATCATATTTTTCGTTGCTTACATTTTCTAATAATGAAAAGAATCCCTAGTCTCCAATTCGTATTGGACCTATGTTTTTAAATGCCTTTGTAAATGGATTTGTCATGAAATAGTTGTGTGTTTGGGAACATTCTATTGCTGATGATAAAACCACCATTGGTCCAAAAATACACTCTACTTTGTATCTTGAATCTATGAATCGCAGATGAAATTGAGATATGTGGCCATCCTGATGAAGGTATTGAGCAGCAAAACAATTGTCTTCACTATTGAGGATAGGAACGAGAAATCCAAATTCGTTCGTAGAGACATTATTGCAACGTAAAAAGAAAGAAGCATTTTTCAAAGCATTCTTCCATTTTTTAAAAGCAGTGCTAAACTTTATCACGACCGATAAAG
The DNA here is from genome assembly GCA_000404065.3 of Pinus taeda. NCBI lineage: Eukaryota > Viridiplantae > Streptophyta > Pinopsida > Pinales > Pinaceae > Pinus > Pinus taeda. The sequence continues at coordinate 10,444 of APFE030464076.1, read as the reverse complement.
GGAGCCACAGGAAGATAAGTTCAAGAACTTCAAACGGAAGACAACTCCAAATAGTTGGATTCATGATGAAACAATGAAATCACCTAACAGTAAAAAAATAACGCATTTGATATCAACAAAAAAATTTAATGTTGAGTAAAATTAAAAGTAGCATACATACATATATGTTTTAATTATGTATGTAATGTGAATCATAATTAACTATTTGTCAATTTTGATTAGTTGTAATAACCACCTAAATACGGAGTAGTATTTAAGGTGTAATAGCCACCTAAATAATTTCTTGATGGAATTTGACAAAAGAAATTGACTCAATCATAATGAATAAAAAAATATCAAATTAAAAGTATATTGCTAAATTTCTAAAACAACACATTCATATATATTATTTTTTTCAAATTTAGAATTAATATCATAAGGTAATCCTTGTAATGGACTGCATTAATATCACAACTTAATCATTCTAATGGACTACATTAATATCTTCATGATTACGATTATGTGGTATATGGAGGTTAAATTAATAAATATTAGGAAATTTAAATAATAAAAAATAAATATGTTTTAAGTTTGTGCGATTTTTTAACATTCCTAGATGTTTAGGAATTTTAGGTTGGAACTAACTACATTTTTTGTTGATTCAACCTCAATTTTTATTGTTTACTCAAATTTACTTGTAATTCCAAACAATATTTGCCAAATTTACTTATAATTCCAAACAATCTTTACTCAAATTTACTTGTAATTTTTAAATTTTTTTGTTGAATCAAATTGACTTGTAATTCCAAGCAATCTTTTCCATTGGTACAATTACTGTAGTTGTACGTCAATAATTGTCATTGTTCCTTATTTCCATCCTGTCATCTTGCGGAGCATTGGGTGAGACTCGAGACCCTTCCCTCTCGACACCTGCTTACCATTTTCTTGTAGAAATGGGAAGCAGTTTTTTAGGAGCCTATAGTTTAATTTTTTTATATAATTTTGATAGTAATATTGATTTTAATTGAGCATTGTCATTTTTTAATTTAATTTTAAATGAAATATTAAATCAAATAATAGCACAACTTACTGGGTTGTAGAATAAGTTTTTCAAGTTCATTAAATATATATGAAAAATAATTTTAATATATGAATCTAGATTCCTGACAAATGCTTATTGTTAAATAAAAACAATCTTGTTACACCCTAAAAAGTCAATATGCAATTATTTAAAGGTATTAAACATGTTGCATATGTTGGGATGACATGGATGCACTTGCCCAGCACATTGTATTGATGTGTGTTTTTTAAGGTAAGATGTTGATCTCAGAGATAGGGTGTAATAAACAGGAAAGCAGGAGGCTAATGGAGACATCATACAATATACAACACAAGTGGAGATCAGCCTCTCATTCCCAAATGGTGATAAATTTCACTTTGTTCTGGAATCATGGCTCTACATCCTGTGTGCATATATAATTTATTTTTGGTATGGATTGTTCAACAAGACTTCAAGAAAAATGAACAAAGCCATTCTATATTAGAGTAATGACAAATCTAGTTAACAGTGGCCATTGAAAACAAATATAGGTAACAAAACAAATTGTGCACCTTTCTTAGGAGATAGAAGCTGAGAGAAGCCCCTTCAAATCGTTTTAGTAATCCTTGAACCAATACTTCAACAATTCCAACAACGCAATCACTAAGAAAGGGTTCCTCCAATGCATCTTGAAGGAAACCTAAAAAACACTAGGTAGAGAAAAGGAAGGCTATGAAAGATTTTTCACCTTTTTTAGCAGATAGAAGTTGAGAGAAGCCCCTTCAAATATTTAGAGTAATCCTTCGAGCAATCATTCCAGTAATCCTTCAACAATTTCAACGACCCAAGCACTAAGAAAGAAATGCATGCATCCACGAAGCCTTTGATTATAATAGAAGGAATGGTAATGAATAATAAGCATAATAAATATTTAATGACAATTTGAAATGCTCAATATGGACTAGTGGTGTTATTATATTATTGCTCAAGGTTACAATCAGGCATGGAGTGGGAGAGTTATTCTATTATTCCTCGACGTTACAATTAGAGATGGAGTGGCGGGGTTGTTATTAAAAGAATGAATGGTGAAATTGATGGACACCTATTTTTTGGAGTTATTATTTCCATTGTGGATTACTGGAACAATTGCTGGAATGGTGAAATTGATGGACACCTATTTTTTGGAGTTATAGAGACGCCTGTTCTTTGGAGTTATTATTTTTTTTTTGTAGGCTGGGGCGGGACTCTCCGATTTACATGTCCATTAAGTACCCCTCAACGGGGGAAGGGTAGCCCAAGATTTGAACCCAAGACTTTCGGTTCGGTGAGACTTCTTTTCCACGGCCATTGCCGCTTGAGCTACCCCATGTGGACTCTTTGGAGTTATTATTAACAACACTAAAGGGTGAAATTTATGTACAATTTAATGCAACCACAGACAAGTGTTATTTCGAATTGGATAGGTCATTAATGGTTTGATATGATCTTATTGTGATATAATTAAATAAAAAAAAAAACATATACTTTACTTTCATATCTAAATTTTAAAATGGTAGAAAAATATTTATCACTATCATTGTGACTATCATTATCACTATCCCTCTTATCACTTAAAATTTTTAAATATTTAATAATATACACACTATCCCTCTTATCCCTGAATTTTTTTAAATAATTAAAAAAATACACACTATTAACTTTAACTTTTGTTTTCATTTAATCTTACCCTAAATTAGAAAAAGAAAAGTGTTATCAATTGTGTGCAATTTGTTGAGCTGCAGGCTTGAAGACGGATACACAACAGGAGGATTTGATGATGAAGAGCTAGGGTTTCAAGCTTCTGCAAGTGTCGAACTCCATGGAGGAGCAGAAAGGGGGGAGCTCCACTCCCTCCTACAGGCAAGTCGTGGCCAGCCGAGATAAGAAACCAATAGAAACTGCTAGAGGTCCTTTAGGAGAAGGAAAAAGGAACATGGAAGAGGATCAGGATTTAACCAAAACAAGGGAGGACAATAGAACAAAAGAAAATGAGGAAGAAGACAAGAAACGGGGAGCAGAAAACAAAGCGCAAAAGGGGCCATGTAAACCCAAGGCTGAGGTTACATCCAGAGTAGTTTTAAATGATCCTGATCTGTAGGTGCACAAGGACCACATGCGGACCTATGCTATCATTTGTAAATTCATGGGATTATGGCCCACTAAAAAGTAACTACAAGCGTGGATTAAATACCATTGGAAGCCAAAAGGAAGCATAGACCTTCATCTTGGGTCAAAGAGTTTATTCACTATGGTCTTTACAAATATTGAGGACAAAGAGAGGGTGTTTAAAGGAGGGCCCTACTTCTATGCAATAGCAGGCCTCTACATGTGGCCGTGGATTATGAATTTTGTCTTGGAGCAAGAGACATTCACTTCGGTCCCAGTCTAGGTAAGACTCTACTCCCAACCTCTTAATTACTGGCAAATAGAATAGTTATCTGCCATAGGAAACAAATTAGGGCGCCTTGTCAAAGCTTTTGAGGCCACTAGAAGGGGAAAATATACTTCCTTCACACGAATATGTGTGGAGATGGATCTCTCTGGAGCTCTACTGGATGAGGTCATCTTGGAAGTTTTTGATGAAGAATGGGTGCAAACAGTAGTTTATGAACATATTCCTTTCAGATGTCGCAAGTGCCATGAGCATGGGTGCCTATTTAGAGACTGCCCTCTCATTAAAATAGAGAAAAAAGGTAAAGCTACCACAAGGAAAGACACTGAAAATTTTCACAAAGTGGGATATAGAGGAAAAGGGGGCAAAAGGGGGAAGGGAAACAAGCCAGTCTGAATAGGTTCCAAGTACTCGAAGAAGAGGAAGAGATAACAAAGGTAGATCAGGTAATGGAAGGAAGCCCAGAGGAGAAGGAGAAGGAATATAGTAAACAAACACACGATATTAATAAACAGAAAAAGACTATGCTGAGTGATGGAGAACTGGAAATGGACCAAGAAATGACCCAGAGTGAGATGGAAATGGAGGATTATGAACTACAGGAGATTCTTGATAGAGAACGCCTAGATCTAGAAGGGTTCTTGAAACAGGGGACCATGGGAGGGGTAGACTCACTACCTTAAGAAGAGTTAAGCAGAGTACAACAGCTATTCCTATGGAAAACTCAGGCTAAAGGGTTGGAAAGGCAAAGAAACAATGAAAAATAGGGCAATGAAGGTGTGAAAACTATGAAAACCACACCAGTATTAACTCCTAGAAACCCATGAAAGAAAAGAGGTAGAAAAAGGAAGAATGAGTTATTGATGGAATGTGGAAAGCTAATGATAGATTCAAGTAAGATGAAAGACCTAACCATCTACTCCTTTACAAATCTTTCATAATGAAGTTCACATCTTGGAATATCAGAGGTCTAGGTAGTAAAAGAAAATAAATAATACTTAGCAATAGAATGAAACAAGAAGCTCTCGATATGATCTTTATCTAGGAAGCTAAATGTTCCATTCAAAAAATAAAAGAACTTCATAGAAAATGGCTCAATAAATTTGAGTTTCTAGAAGTCAAAGTAGATAATACAGTAGGAGGCATACTCACTCTTTGGAACCCTCAAAATATTGGCATAATAGATGTTGAGGCATCTAGGAATTATTTATCTGTGGTTATTCAGCCTGTGGGAGATAGGGAGACTTATCTGTTCACGAATGTTTATGGACCCCAAAGACTGGATGATAAACTTAGGTTTCTAGATTCTCTTGTGGAACTAAGAGATAGACATGCAGGAGTACCATGGATCATGGGTGGTGACTTCAACATGATCAAATCACTTTCAGAGAAAAAAGGGGGAACCAGAACTTTAAGCAAAGACTTTATAGCATTTCAAACTTGTATAGATAATATGAAGTTAGTTGACACTGATATGAGTAATGGCCTCTTTACTTGGAACAATAAAAGAGGAAGAGAATCTCAAGTAGCCTCAAAGTTTGACAGATTCATAATCTCAAAGGACCTTATGCTCACCAACGAGGAAATGGTAGTGAGAATTCTCCCCTTTGGAGGCTCGGACCATTGGCCTGTACAACTTGAGGTTCAAGGCATTGGTACCCCCAAGAACAAACCTTTTAGATTTGAGAATATCTGGCTCACCCACTCAGATGTCATCAACAACATTGCAAAATGGTGGACAAAATATCTACATATTCAGGGTACAAGAATGTTTCTGCTACACAAAAGACTAAAGCACATCAATCTCAGACTTAAAGACTGGAACAAGAATGAATTTGGCAATATTTTTGAAGCAAAAAAAGTTGTTGAAGACAAAATGCAGGAACTCAATCAAGCTCTTATCACGGATGGCTTTGATAGTGTCAGAAATGATCAAGTCACTAAACATGATCAAGACTCAGAGAATTTATGTAAACAAGAGGAAATTTTTTGGAGAAAAAAATCTAGAGTTCAATTGCTAAAAGAAGGGGAGCAAAACACTAGATTTTTCCACAGATCCACCATGGCAAATAGATCTCATAATAGGATCTCTTCGATTAAGGACGAGGGAGATCAACTTCTTAATTCCTATGAAGATATAGAAACTGTGTTAGTTAAGCACTTTCAAGGTATAGCAAAGGAAACCATTTCAGACAGAGATCATTTTATCAGGGACTTAACAAGGTATATACCTAGGCTTGTAATAAGAGAGGATAATTTCAATCTTAATAGACCAGTGACTGAAGAGGAGGTTAGTGAGATCATCAAAGAAATGCAGAATGGTAAAGTGCCAGGCCCTGATGGTTTCAATTTGGATTTATTTAAAGCTTGCTAGAACATTGTTAAACAAGAAATTCTGAATGTAGTGGAGGATTCCAGGATGAACAGAACCATTTTGAAGGTGCTCAATACTTCCTTCATCTCCTTGATCCCCAAACAGGACAATGCTCAGACTCCAAACAGGTTTAGACCCATAGCTTTGTGCAATATGGTGTATAAGATAATATCCAAAGTGGTTACCAATAGACTCAAACCCCTTCTTCCTACTCTAGTTTCTGTGGAGCAATCAAGTTATGTGGAGGGCAAACAAATTCTCAATAACATCATTCAAGTGCATGAGGTGGTGCATTCATTGTTAAGCAATAGGAAGGCCAAAATGATTATGCAATTGGACCTAGCCAAAGCTTATAATAAGCTGAATTGGACCTATATCAGGAAGGTCGTTACAACCTTTGGATTTGATCATAACTGGGTAAGATGGGTTATGGCCCTGGATACTTCTTCCAGCATTTTAATTCTGGTTAATGGTTCTCCTTCCAAGACTTTTTCTCCTTCAAGAGGCCTTAGGTAGGGAGATCCGCTCTCTCCCTTTCTCTTTATCCTCATGATGGAAGGACTTGGTCAGTCTATCAAGCATGCGAAAGAAGTTGGTAACATGAAGGGTCTCCAACTTTTTGATACTGGACAGGCTTTGACCCATCAACAATTTGTTGATGATACTATGCTACAGGGAATCCCCACAATCAAAGAAGCACTAGCTTATAAACAAATCCTGTGTGACTTTGCCATGGCTACAGGTATGGAAGTAAATCTCTCCAAATCTAAGATTTTTTTCTTTAATACTAATATTGCTATTTAGAGAAATATCTCCAGAATTTTGGGCTTTCAAAGGGATGTCCTTCCTTCCAAATACTTGGGAGTTCCTCTAACTGATAAACCTTTGCACAAGAGCATTTGGGAGCCGGTGATTAATAAGATGCAGGATAAAATCAAGAAATGGGCTATTAGATCTCTAACTTGGCTGGTTGGTTGGTGCTTACAAAATTTATACTTCAATCAATCTTCGTCTTCATGCAATCAGCCCTTCTAGCTCGAAAAGGAGTTTTGCCACAATTTAGAACCATTCAAAGAGACTTTCTTTGGGGTAAGAGGGAGGAGAGAAAGAAATGGGTCTTGGTAGCCTGGGATAAGATTTTCAAACCTAAAAACCATGGGGGTCTTGGTTTGGATGATCCGGAAGTACTAAGCAAAGTTTTAGGGGCAAAATTATGGTGCCGTTAGGTAAAAGATCCAAAGGCTCAGTGGGCTAGTATTTGGAAAGAAAAATAAACCAGCACTTGGTAAGATAATGATCACATAAGGATGATTGGAATCATAAAAGGCTCACACATCTGGAATAAGGCTTGGGAGAATAGAGGCTTTGTACAAAAAAATAGCTTCTGCGAAATCAGAGAGGGTGATCTTGCTTTGTTTTGGGAGGATAAATGGCAACAGGAACCTACATTGTTAAGAGAGGACTTTCTGGACCTCAAGAAAGAAACTGATACCAAAGAGTTACTTAGGGTAAAAGATTTTTGGGATCAAACCAATAGTGAAGGAAAATTGAGAACCTGGAAAAATATAGACTATAGGGATGATAGCCCCTTGAAAGCAAAAGCTGAGACACTTCTGACAATGTTGGAGCAAAGGAAAATTTTAGTTTCAGAGGGGCATGACCAACTTAGATGGGGCAACAATAATGAAGGTACCTTCAATCTTAAGGAGGTAAAGCGCATAATCCTTGAGATGGACTCCAATGTACCAAAAAGGGTCTGGAAGAACCTATGGAGGCATCAAGGATGGATGAAAATCAAACTTTTCATGTGGCTGGTTCATCATAAGAAAATTCTGACTTGGGAAAACATTAGGAAAAGAGGTGTTCTAGAACCTTTTAGATGCCAACCCTGTGAAGCCCAAAAGGAAACAATGGAGCACCTTCTCAATAATTTCATTTTCACCTCCAGGTTGTGGGATACTTTTGCCAGAATTTTCCAACAGACAGATAGGGACAAAGGAATCATTATCAATACCCTAAATAACTGGAGTCGAAACTTCTCTGATTATGAATTTCTTTGCTCAGCTTGGGCTTTAACACTAAGCTTCATAATATGGAATGCCTGGAAAGAAAGGAACAACAGAATCTTCAAAAATGAAAAAAGTTCCTCCCAATGCATTTTTCATCAGACTTTAAGACAGCTTAAGGAGACGGTAGGTACTTTAGTGCGAACTTCCCCAAAGAATCCACCTTTAGAAGCTGAAATGCATATACTTCCTCAGTTGGGTATGTAGGGGCTTATTCCACAGGGCTTGGAAAGGAAGATAATGAATCTGGACAATAAGCAGGATTACTGGCATCCTCCCCCTCAGGGGTTTTTGAAATACAACATTGATGGGGCCTCAAAAGGCAACCCGGGTATTGCTGGTTTTGGAGGGGTGTTAAGGGATGAAAATGGTTGCATCCTTTTTATTTTCCATTTCCATTTGGGAAGAGCTACTAACAATATGGTGGAATTAATGGCACTTGAGCAATGTTTAGAATTCCTGAAGCAGGATAATCTCCAGAATATAATAATTGAAGATGATTTTGAGTTAATCATTAACTCGGTCAAGAGAATCTGTTGTGGCACGGAACTGGAAAAAGTCTCAAAACATTGGAGGCTACTTCAAGTCTTTCAAAGGATTTAGTTTCACCTTATGTGCTTACGTACCGTGAGTTTTACTCATGTGCGAAGGATGGCAAATAAATTTCTGGACATTCTGGCCAATCAAGGGGTGCTCTACACCAAAAGCAAGGTCAAGTTGAGTTGGCAAGAGATGCCTCAGAATAGATTAAGGGAGCATTGTCTCGATCAGGCAGATGAGGACAGAATGATGTTTCGAAACAGAGCCACAAAGACGGGGTCAAGTTGATTTGAATTCATTATAAAGTGTCATTTCAGAAGTGAGGTCATATTTGGGATGCAGGTCTTTGTTTGCCTCCTCAACCTAGGTAAGCACAAACCCAAAAGTTTCAGATGGAAGTTGCTCAGTAGACGATGTTCCTCGGATGGATGGCTAGACGAATGGATTTTTATGTTCCTTTGGTTCATGCACCCAAGGAGATGGGATGGTGCGAGGGGCCATAGTCCAGGCTTTCTCGGCAAACTCAAAACCCCCACATTACTTTCTGTGGTGACAATACCACTCGCGGGGTGGTTTCTGGCTTTTCACATGCCCTTCAAGTCGAAGGTGGTATTTAGAAGTTGGGAGTGATTCCACTCACCAAGAAACACGTGGCCAAGGGAGGGGAGAGAATACCACCCTCATCGTGCAGTAATTCTCAGTGCTTTTGGCTCATGCGATATGATCCTCAGTCGTAGGAGCAAGCAAGGTGAATCCATGGTCAAGAATAAGCGTGCATGTTGGTGGGTCTAGGTCATTTATCGTGTGGTAATTCTCTGCGCTTTTCGGTTTTGTGATATTATCCTCCACCGTTTGATCTGGCGAGGAGAATCGATGGTCAAGGAAAAGTATGCAAGATCGGGTGAGGTGTTATCTTCCATGCTTGTTTCGCTTCAAGGTGTGAATCGGTAGATTTCAGGTGGACTACATGCTCGAGGGTTATGTCCCCATTCGGACCCAAAATCCTTATAGAGTGGTCACTATTTCCTCATCGGGTCCGATTCTAATTTTAAAGTGTATGCTTGTTTTCGCCCTGATATGAGCCTCGTCCGTCAGATCTCTATGGGTGGATCGAATGGTCTCAACTTTTGTTTGTATTTCGAGGGTATTGTAGTTTTGTTTGTGGGCCCTTGGCTCGATTTTTAAGCCTTTAGCTTGGTGCCCTAGGCTTTAAGCAAATAGTTATTTCTTTGGCCCACAGATCCTATGGGACTATTGTAATTTATGTAATTTTTTTTTCCAATTCAATTAAATAGAAGGTACGACTCTTGCTTCAGAAAAAGAAAAAAAATGGTGTGCAATTTGTTAGAAGAGTGTTGTATATTCATGTAGGAAGCAACAACAAAAATATCATACCATTGGAAAAACAAAACTAAAATCACGAAAATTCTCATTTCTACAAAATTAGTTAAGGTTGTAAAACAAATCAACTTTAGTAATAATTATAGAGCGTTTAATATGTCAGCCACCAAATCACCGTACTGTGTTTAATAGAGTACTTTGATAAAAAACAATTTTTTGAAAATAATATTAAAATAATATTTAATTAAATTTATTTAAACCTTATTTTAAATAAAAAATAAAATGAATAAATATAATATATATAAATGATAATAAATAAAAGAAAATAAAGTGATATATATTAAGTGGAAGTAAGACAAGTAAAGAAAAGAAAATTTATTTAATCAAAGAATATAAAGGAGTTTTGAAGTATAAAATGGAGAATTCGAAAATGACATACTAGAGAATCTTTTATGAGGCTTTTTCAGTTGCACATTGTAGACTAATTACATTAAAGAAGAATATCTAAGGAAAATCAATTAATTAGCAAACTAATTATTAATTCCAGAATCAAATAGAGAATGAAAGAAAGATATCTATCATTATTTATTAATATATTAGTTCATCCATAAACTCAAAAATTAATTTAAAAAGATAATTTGTCCTTTGCTTAAATTAAATTTTCTAACAACTTA
>APFE030464068.1:85575-112292 GCA_000404065.3 Pinus taeda | reverse complement strand
CAAAAAGAATCTGAATATCTAATAGAACGCCTATTGGCCATGGAGTAAGAAACAAAAATGCTAAAAGAGGCCTTGGCAAAGCGAAATGGCGAGCTTCAAGCTTCAAGAACATTGTGTGCTAGAACAGAAAGTAAACTCTCAAGTCTCGAGAAACAACTGGCAGTTTTAAATAATGATCACAAACAGAGAAAACCTACCCTTGAGCTGCACATTGAAGGACCAAGGAGTCAAAATGAAAGTAACTCACCTAGCTTAACCTTGATGTCTGAAGATGGGAATGATGATGAGGTAAGTTGTGCAGAGTCATGGGCCTCGGCTCTGATTTCAAAGCTATCTCAAATTAAGAAGGAAAAGGATTTAGGAAGAAGTGACAAGACTCTGGAGTCAGAAAAAGTGGATTTCATGGATGACTTTGCAGAGATGGAGAGGTTGGCCTCTCTCCCTTCACCGAAAATGGATTAGACAACTAGAAAATTGGACGTCTCAAGTGAGAAAAGCATTGTAGGAGGTGAAGATAAGACCTCTTTGGAAGAGACTATTGCAAAAAGGGATTCAGAACTTCAGTCTGCCAATCAACTATGTTCAGATCTATCCAAAAAGCTAGCTTCTGTGGAAGAGGAGCTGACTGCCTTACAATCTAAAAATGATGCCAATGAGAATGCTTTAGCTAGTCTTCAGGCAAGGCTAGATACCATCTTTGAGCTGCATGTTGAGGGCGGTGACGCACATAAAGTGATGGAAGTTGTTAAGCATGCTATGACACAGGCAGGTGGCATTCTCACTGGCTCTGACTCTTGTACTAAGCAGCTGCTAAAAAATCCTTTGCCCTCTCACAATCTTGATAATCAAGATGCTTCTCAGTTTACCAAAAGATCTATAGAAGAAGAGGAAGATATATCTCTCTCCGATGCTAAATTTCAAATTGATGTTGTTGATCCTAAGCTGGAAAGTCTTGTTTCTGGAGTTGTTACTCTTCTAGAATATATGGTAAAAGAAGCTCAAAGTTCCCAGAAGCTCCCAGCCTCAAAAGTGCTTGATTTCAATACGAGTGTTGAGGCATTTACAAAATATCTAAATCAACTTTTGCATGGCAAAGTGGAGATCATACAGCTTATTACGAAGATATTTTCTTTATCAACCCATCTTTCTGAAATTTTTGCTCCTGCTTTTGGGGAATATGAAACTCAGGATGAAGCAAATGGAGATTCCAGTATAATACCTGACATTGATAAATCTATTTATTTCGAAAATGGGGATCTCAAACCTAGCCAACTGGAACAAAATATAACTTCTAGTGCACCTTCTTTATTATTGTATAATAGTGTTCCCAATGCGGATGGTGAGCTTAGTGTCATTCAAGCAGAAAAAAAATTGCTTTAGAGTCTGAGGTGAAGGCTGGATTGGCTAGACATGCAATTCCAGGAGAGGGAGCTGTCAGGAAAAAGAGAAGACCAAGAAGAGGAGAAGACTTCAAACTCCACCAAGCTCTCGTGAAGGCCGACTTTTGGCTTCTCTTCATAGTCTACTTTTGTGGTGTAGGTTCTGGTGTTACGGTGCTGAATATTTTGGCACAAATTGGACTTGTTGAAGGCTTTGGTGATGGCACAATTTTTCTCTCTTTGTTTAGTGTCTCCAACTTCATTGGGCGTATTGTGGGCGGTGCAGTATCAGAACACTTTGTCAGCGGTCAAGCCTTGATCTACCACGCTTCACGATTGTGTTCCAACTGTCTCTTCAGGAGGACATGGCTTCGAAGTTGGTTCAACTGCAGAACAAGGCAGCTGTGGCTTCACAGTTTGTAGCAAAGCATGGTAGTTCCTATTACAAGCAACTATTGGAGCAGAACAAGCAATATATCCAGGAACCGGCTACTGTGGAGAAATGCAATGAGCTTTCAAAGCGCTTATTATACACACGATTAGCAAGGTTGATCACTTGCAGTGCGCACTGGAACATCGATTTTATCATAAAAGCATAAACGACGCAAGATTTGAACAAAATTTAAATTGTTCTGCTGGCATGCTTCTTCCACCAGGGGTGTTGGAAGCACCATCACAACTGGCGTAATTGTCTCAAGCAAAATTTGTGACAACAGTGAGCTGCCTACATCCATCTTCAATAAAGGAAAACTGGTACTGTATTGAGTAAATGAATTTTCTCGTAATTAATGTTGTCTGGGGGCTGCAAGACCAAAAGTTTGTATTCAAATTCCGTAAGCGACCTGTTCCAAGTCATTTATGTTGAAACAGCGGCCTAGAACATGATCAGATGAAGAATTGTCTACAATTTGCAGGTGAAATGGAAAGGGCGTATTCAGCCAAAATAGCACAAGCTGATCCAGAGATGTCACTAAAGGATTTGAAACACCGCCTGAACCTCAGCAGCCGAAGTCCTTCTGGATTTGAAGGGCAACTCATCAAACTGAAGGGACAGCCACCGCCACAATCTAAAAAAGCAAAAATTATTGTTTAAATCTATGGAACCACCTAAACAATACCGACAAAAGGATTCATGCACAGTTATTACAAAGTTATGGCCAAATAGCCAGCGCATCACAAGAAATGACCCATACTTAAACTCAATTTTGATGCTGTTGCCTCCAGCGCAGCTTAAATAGATATTTTCTTGCATTTATTTCAGTACAGATTAGGATAGAAGCAGTGACTCGATCAGATCTATCTAAGATCTGTTTGTAATAGATATTTTTGCCTATTTAAACAACGTTGTTCGTTGTTAAAAGGGTGACAGTTGGTTGATTGATAACCTGATTTGAGACCTGCGTTATATGCCTTAAGAGATTTTATGAACAGAGATTGCTGGAACACCTTGTTTTTGGACTGTTAATGTGGATTCGATGGCTGAAGAATAAGATTATTGGATTCTTGTACTTCTTCATGGAACAATAAGTTTTTCTCATCTCTTTCTACAGTTGCTATGTTTGCTAAATCATATCCGTGTCATGATCTAAAATTGCAAGAAGAGAGAATAGCTCAGATGTCACATAGTCGTGCTCTGTCCTCAATTCCTGTCATTTCTTTATGTTTTCTTCTTGAATGGTTATAAATATGAATACTTATTCGCTCATATCTACACTACTTCCTCCGTATATGAATATTGTTTAGGAATTTCTTAGTTGCTCCTATATAATGTTCAGTCACCTTCCCTCTGTTAGCATAATGAAAACTACTTAGCTATCTTTCATTCCCTGAAATCCGTTTCATCCTCATTTAAGCCTGATATTATTCCGTGTTTGACTATTATGCTCTGTAGTTCCCTCTTCCGTCAAAGAAAACACACCCTTCAGTCCACATCCTTGACTCCATGCCCAATGCTCTAAACTTCTTACGCCTCGCATGCCAACTCATCTTGAGTAGATCAACCATCCCGCCAAACTCAAACAAAAACCCATGTGCATCATATCTAGCCTGAAATCATTCCCTAAACAAAGCTAAATCCCAAAGAGAGAGCCCTCTTTGACTGCTGGTAGGCTAGGACCGGCAGTCCAAAGCTTGGTCTGTGGTTACCTCGGCCGTATCCCTTAAGGAGCCAAGGGACAACCTGAGCGATAACAGGATGATTAGTTCTCTTGTGAGCTTTTGATGATGTGTTTTCCATGAAAATTGTGTAGCAGGATGATTAGTTCTCCTATGATGCCTAGATGATGTGTTCTCCATGGCGATTATGGAATAGGATGATTCACTCTCCTATGGGCCAAGATGATTAGTTCTCTATGGCATCCATTGAACAGGATGATTAGCTCTCCTGTGGACAAGATGATTCGCTCTCTTGTGGAACAAGATGATTCGCTCTCTTGTGGGACAGGATGATTCGCTCTCCTATGGACAGGATGATTAGTTCTACTGTCAAGGCATCCTACCCATGCAGTCTGGGACTCATGGGAAGTATCTCTCATCTGATCAATGAGCAGGGAAATGAGGATAGGGACCATAGTAGTACTGATGGACACATCGTTGTATCTACCATACTCCCTATGCTAGGGTGACCTTCATTGATCTGGGATCAATGATACTAGTCTGGGACTAGTGGTAGGAGTTGTACCCACTATGACACTGACTTCGGGTCGGTTGAGGACTGGTGTTGGACTAGTGGTTTACACTCTGAGACTAACTTTGAATCAGTGGAGGATGGTATGATACATCCTCAATGATTTTGTCTTCTTCATAATTTGGACAAAGCAGAGCAGAGCAAAACAAAGTAGAGCAGAGCAGATCAGAATAGGGCAGAACAGAACAGCGCAAAGCATGCAGAATAGAAGAAAGCATAGCAGGGGTCAAGTTGTACAAGTCAGTGCATTTGATGGATGAATAGTACCGACCGACATACGAATTGCAGAGGGAGTTCTCCCTAGTTGAGAGGGAGTGTTAAAATTGGCAACTAGGGCCAAACTCCATGTGGGTCATCTTATTCATGGCTGATAATATTTTTATTAGATTCCTCTTGTCAAGATGTGTAGGATTGATCTAAAGATTCTCTAATTCCGATAAGTATTTTTGGAGATATGAATTTATTTTGATTATGGAATAATTATCAAACCGACCAGCAACTCATGTAGGCTCAGAAGCCCAACAATCACATCTATTCAATCATCAACATTTGTATATAAATAAAGGAGGTATTTTCCTCATTTGGACAAACTCACTCTCATCACATCTCTCTCTTTCTCTCTCCTACGCAGAAAAGAGGCTCTTCTCCTACTACGCAGAAAGGGACTCTTCTCTCACACGTGTGGAAGGAAGGACAGAATTTAGGGTTTCAACTGCAGATCGGAAGTTTGACCAGTGTTGACTATTAGACTCTCTCTCAGAGCTATGTTGCAGGTGGAACTAACTCATCTCAGAAGACTGCATTTTTTTGTGAAAGAATCAAGCTGATCCGACGATCGGTTTGCAAGATATTGTCTGCCCTAGTTTAGGGCTAATCTAGGGTTTGCTGCTGCTGATGTAAATCAAATTTATGTATTATTTCTCTCTGCTGAATTATTGAAAATAAAACAAGATTTTATCAAAGGGTTTCCCCAAATTGGGGTTTGTCCCTAGCTAGCTACCACATCTTGTGTCTCTTGTCTTGGCTTGTTTTCTCTCAATCGTTTAATGTTCTATCTGCACTTTACTTAATGTACATGTGATTGCTTCCCAGATGCGGGTGATAGTTAACGTTTTAAGGCTGACGGGATAGGGGTCTCGTGAAGACCACGTGCCCATCACGTACAAGGCTCAACTGGGCTGCGAAGGAGACAGTTATCCCAGGACGGTGGCTTTAATAGCCACAGGTTGGCAGGCCGAGAGCATTAACGCTTCGGCCTCTCTCAGCTGCGCTTCCCCTCTCGGCTCTGTGATGGATTTGACTGCAGCTCTTATGGCGGACGACCACCAAGGTAAAGCTAGAAGCTCTATATACAGTGGCCCTATCCGCTCTCCTGCCCTCCTGCATTCTAAATTTTGCATTCCTGCCTGCCTGCAATTCGACCTCTGGGTAATCCGAGTCCAGTTCTTGGTTCATGAAGGCTCTGCCCTATTCTGTCACAACTCGAACCTGTTTGTTCGGCTGAATCACTCCCTGAATCTCCCCGCCAGCATGGTTCGTGAGCGCCAATGGTTGCTGAGCCGCAGGGGCTCCAGCAGAGGGGGAACCTCGCGACACCCCGTTGCGGAGGAATCTCGCCCTCCCTGTCATTGCCCGCACTGCCATTGCTTCTATCACTGCCCCAGCTCAGCCATCACTCATCCTTCTCGGCCTACCCAACTCCTGGAAGCCAGCTCCTCTAGCACCTCTGATGCACCCTTCTTTGGCTCGGCCATCTTCTCTTTCGATAGTCGTCTGACTAGGCCGCGTATCAACGCTCATATCTATGTTTTGTTTATTGATGAACCGGAGGAGGAAGGAAGCACCAGCTCTCCGCCTGTTCCAGCTCCCCCGCAAGAAGAAAGTCATGAGGCCAACGCGACATAGGAAGACAAGGGAAACTCAGTTGAGGCTTCGATTCCTCACAAGGACAACAGCGAATTTCCACCTGTAGAGGTTGAGGAAGCTGCAACAACGAAGCTGGAGGAGGACTACTACAGGTCCTGCCCGATAGTGGAGGAGGAGCCGGAAGAATAGCACGCGGCTCCAGTTCCGGAATTGATGTCCGGGTGTTGGCTCTTGGCTTCTCTGGTCATGTTTCCTCGTCCACTTGTCATTGTCTGTTTATGTGTTGTTCTGTCAAGGCAGGTTAAGCCGTCGACGTGTCTTTGTGTCAATGTTTTGGGGTCGACGTGTCTTTGTGTCAATGTTTTGGGGTTCTTTTGGGTATGAGAAACTTAGCCTCTGTGGCGCTCCCCTGCGTGGGATTGATGTTTATTGTTTTGGTTTTGGGTCCTTCCCTGCGAGGGATTCGTGGTCTTTGTTCTGGTTTTTGGTTCTCCCCTGCGTGGGAACTTCTATGGTCCTCCCCTGCGTGGGAATTTCTGAGTCCTTTTCGTAAGCATGGTCAAAGGGTTGAGCCTGTCTGTCCGTATCTCTGGCAGTAGGCTCCCGCTATAAAGCCTGACTGTAACTGTATTTTCATCTTTTGTACATAACAGAATAGCCTAATTCAAAAAAAAAAAATTAAATAAATAAATAATAAAATAAAAAATTAAAAATTAAAAATTAAAAAAAAATAAAAATAAAAAATAAAAATAAAAAAAGGTGTACATGTGATTGCTAATCTGTGGATAATAATAAGAAAAAGAAGAAAACTGCTCTAAGCATAGAACATACCATAATATAACATTGTTCAATCTATTGAACAGCACTTTTGCGTGTTTTATTTTTGTTGTTCAAACAATTGAACGATTGCTATTCAATCGTTTGAACAACAATTTTGTGTGTTTTATTTTTGTTGTTCAAATGTTTGAACGATTGTTTTTAAATAAATTGAACAGCACTTTTGCATGTTTTATTTTTTTTGTTCAAATGATTGAACGATTGCTGTTAAATCAATTGAACAACACTTTTGTGTGTTTTATTTTTGTTGTCCAAATGATTGAACGATTGTTGTTCAATCAATTGAGCAACACTTTTGCGTGTTTTATTTTTGATGTTCAAATAATTGAACGATTGTTGTTCAATCAATTGAAAATCACTTTTGTGTGTTTTACTTTTGTTGTTCAAACGATTGAATGGTTGTTGTTCAATCGATTGAACAACACTTTTGCGTGTTTTATTTTTGTTGTTCAAACGATTGAACGATTGTTGTTCAATCGACTCAACAACACTTTTGCGTGTTTTATTTTTGTTGTTTAAATGGTTGAATGATTGATGTTCAATCGATTGAACAACACTTTTGCATGTTTTATTTTTGTTGTTCAATCGATTGAACAACACTTTTGCATTTTTAATTTTTGTTGTTCAAACGATTGAACAATTGTTGTTCAATCAATTGAACAACACTTTTGCATGTTTTATTTTTGTTGTTCAAACGATTGAACGATTGTTGTTTAATCCATTGAACAACACTTTTGTGTTTTTTTACTTTTGTTGTTCAAACGATTAAACGATTGTTGTTCAATCGATTGAAAAACACCTTTGTGTGTTTTTCTTTTCGATTTTTCTATTCAATCGATTGAACGATTGTTGTTCAATCAATTGAACAACACTTTTTGCATTTTTGTAGGAATCACTGTGATTTCCCTTTACTGTTTCATCGCCAGTCATTTGTCATTTTTATTTCTCTTTTATGTTTTGAATAAAAAAACATATAGCTATATTTGTGCCTAAGATAAAGAAAAACAGTAATATTAATACCATTATGACTAATAAAACCTTTTGATTGTCATCTTTATTCCGAAGCTGACATGGTGCGCCTATATAAGGACTGGTTGAATATCTTCTCTTTGGACACATCATAAAATGATTTATTATTCTAATACCATGCTAGTTTATCTTTTACACTTTCAAATAGATAAATCCCTTTTATATGATGATATGGGGGGGAAGCATAGATTTCATTGGCATTTTTTTTACTTCTTACACCATCCCTGACTCTTAAGGAGTAAATGAGCCTCCCTCTCTTTACAATAAAAGCATTAAAATATAAAAATATGAAAAAGTAACAAGCATTGTCTTAAAGAGGATAGGGGGTCTCATCACGGGCCAGCCTACCGTGATCATAAGGGTGTAACAGGTGATATTCCATTATGGCCACCACACCAAGATAATGACCTTCTTGATAGTTAAAACCGTAGAAGGACAGGGGGTCTCATCATGAGCCAGCCTGATCACTTTATTATATCCTAGTGAATGGCATTATGATTATCTAGTTACCATGTCAGCATAGTGATCTCTTTATAGCAATAAAAAACAAAAAACCATCTAAATAATAAATGGAGTACTCTCACTTATTTTTGGGTTAAAAAACAACCCTATCGAGGCTATGAATTCCTGCTGGCAGCAGTGGCTCTGCTTGTGGTATTGAAGTACTATGTTACTCTGCCAAATACTCTTTATCCTATTACCCCCTATGGATTCATTTCTAAAGGAGAATTTACAATTTGAACATCATTTCTAATTCAATTAGCCAACATTAATGGTAAACTATATCTTTATATGCATTATATCATTATTGTCCAATCACTCTACCACCAGTCATTCACATTTATCGCTAGTCATGTGTTCATCACTTTTCCACCTAAGGTAAATATATATTTACACAATGATCTAATATATGTTGTATTCTTTTTTTGGGTATTTCAAATCTTTTCGTGTGTAATGCTTTAATTTCCTTTTCCGTATTTTATGCCGCTTTTATTTGATTGGTCGCTTGCATTTATGAATCCTCAACATCCTTTCCCTTTTTCCTATGCTTTATGGTCATGGTTTCCCTTTTCTAATTT
This sequence comes from Pinus taeda, assembly GCA_000404065.3. Lineage (NCBI taxonomy): Eukaryota > Viridiplantae > Streptophyta > Pinopsida > Pinales > Pinaceae > Pinus > Pinus taeda. The sequence continues at coordinate 103,416 of APFE030464068.1, read as the reverse complement.
GAGGGGGGGAGATATGCATTATGGAATAGCGTGTGTAATAATTACCGAACTCTGCCATAACTTGCTGATTTTACAAAATATTATTATTGTATTTATACAAAGGTTTTTTCTGATTGAAATTTTTGCATGCGCCTTATCTGTTGTTGTTCAAAACTAAAACTGTGGATTCAAGAAAATTGCATATAGAGTAGTGAATTTTTTACAACATAACAGAAAGTATGGGGGGCAACTCTATTCGCTGCAAGTCCACACTATTGCAACTAATAGAAGAGGCTCGAGCAACTCACAGACAGGATGTGCTTGCATGGCTTCCACCTTTTGCATCACTTTCAGCATCATCTCAGCCTACATCATCTTCAACAAATACCAGTCCATACATGTCATTCCACATTTTTTTGAAGGTAAAACATGAGGTAAAATAGCATAAGTTTGTGATTTATTAAAAGTGTACGAGAATTTCATGAAATTCCATTGAGCATTATTTATCATTATTCATTCCACATCTTTACCACTTCCCATTTTTCATAGACATAGAAGCTTTCAGTTTGGGGGAGTGTTACTTTCATTCATTTATTTATTATGATCATGCCATCATTTACCAATCTCCTTATTCATTCTCAAAAACTCTCTTATTCCATGTTGTTTTACACCAAGCATAGATTTCAACCACAATTGTAGCAACCACCTTAATTTGTTTTCTAGTATTGCATCACGGCATGCTAATTCTCTGGTTTGGGGGAGGAATTGCTACACATGATGGATGTTTTCTACTTTTTTTCTCATTTAAGGCATACAATTTCATTTTTATACAGTGCAGAAATTGATTTGGGTATATCTTTAAAACTATGAACTGAATTCTTGTGATTTTTGGATAGCAAAGATGTATCATTAAAATACACAAACCCATAAAATTTCAAGATAAATTAGTTTGTGAAATTTCAGAAATCATGCACTGTCACCTACATCCATTTTGCTTATATCTCATGATCTGTGCATCAAAACGATATGATTTTTGGATTAGAGAAGCATTAATATAGTAGAAATCTTCTTGTCAAATTTCTACAAAATTTGGTTTGTAGTTTTTGAGAAAATGGTTAATGAATTTTGTCATTACTTATATCATATTTTGTTGCAACTTCATATACATATGGTTGAAAGCTAATGTGAAAATTGTTACGCCTTCATCAACATTGCTAAAATTGAATATTCATTATTTGAGGAAGAACTCATTTGTTACATCACTTTCATGACTTGGGATGAACATTTCTTATTGTTTGGTTAATACAGAGGCTTTGGGGTTGCATGAGGACATGAAACATATTCAATTTGGGGTATGTTGGGCCACTAATTTGTCCTTATTATTATCATTTTTTGATGCCTATTTCATCCATTTCTACCATTCCTTATCACATCATTTATCATCATTTATCATATAATTCCATTTTATAATTATTTATGCTCTTATGGATAAATACTATTTTTCTCCTTTATTTTTAATAAATTGATAATTATTATGCATGATTTTACCAATGATGGTTTACTAATGGATTTGTTGTAACATCACTCATGGTTTTAGCCTCCAAGATCTTTTCCAGATTGCAAATTTGATCTCCAACTCACAATTAAATATTCCAACTTAGAAATTCGCTGGAATAAGAAGTGACAGTTTTGCATTGGATGTTTCGGACAAATGAAGGAGAATATAGAAAATCTGAAACATGGGTTTTGTCCAAAACGGAACGAATTAGTTTTTTAATGAGAATTTTTCTAAAATTCAGTCTGTATTAAGAGAAACAGAAGGTTCTTCAAAGACGATTTTTGCATATTTGTTGTTGCGGCCATTTTCCAAATTCTTCCAATTGCAATACCAAATTTGACTTGTTCCTGCTGAATCTTAATGGAAAGATCTTTCAAATATGATCTTGCTGATAAATTTGTTTTGTACAATCCAAATTTGTAATGGAAATCATTTTTTAATCATCTTTGTTGTAACTTCCCTTTACTCTATGTGTATTTAAATGAAAACAGAGATCAAAGAGAAGAGGAGAATAGGAGGATAATTAGAGGATAATTGGGAGATATCAGGATATAAGAGATGGACAATTGTTAGATAGGATGTAGGAGAAGAGATAAGAGATGAGAGATGAGAGGATGAACAATTGTTGAATTTGAGGCAAAGCTAAGAGCTTCATTATGTTGTAATTATTTCTCTCATATGTTTTAATGAAGGAAGTTATCCATTGATTTCTACATTTGTTATTTGTAATTTGATCTGAGTTATTTCTTAAGATGGAACTGAGTCTTGGGAAGTTGGGCCCACTACCTTGGATGAGGTGATGCCTTGAAAATCTACAGTAATTTAGTTGTGTGTTAGCTTATTTGAATTTCAATTGTCATTCCTTAAAGTAGATTTCCTTTCCTTTAACTAATTTATTATTTGTTGTATGTTCCAGATTTGTTACTTCATCTAATTTCTATATTTCATTTTATTTACTTCTCTAGATGATCGTTTGAATTTTTTGGGTGCAATAGATTAAATTTCCAATTCAGCAAGGTGTGATTTAATTTAGAAATGATCCAAGTTTTGTGATTAGCATAATTGTTTTCCTGTCATTTACTTTCTTCTTTTTACTTTTAATTTTATCATTCAAGTCTTGCATTTTATTTCTTGTTGAATGAGCTTAATAGTATAGAACACGATCGTATAGGACTAGTGTTAGCTATTGGTATTGTTATGCATATATTTTGTTGATTGTCTTGAAATTAAAAGATGCTCATCGAGTTAATAATTAACGTCTAGGTAATTAGTTGTTTTATTTATTTATTAAGCAATTAATTTTGCCTAACAATAGTGAACAAACCTCTGTTTCATTAAAATCTTCCATGCCCTCCATGAGTGCATGGAAGTCATTTAAGTGCTCAGGCCATGCCACTTCGCCTTCACCATCATATGTGATTTGTGACAAGTGATCCCAGAACCCCCTCTCGATGTGAAAGATATGTCCATTGCACAGACATTTCGGAGCGCAAACTATAACAAACTCCACGATAGATGTGCGAAGACTCAAAACATATGATGAGGACTCAGCTTATCATCTAGCCCTCTTAGCACTAAAATGTTGACGGTGTTGGACCTGCCAACATGTCAGAGTATCTCCTTGATAAGAATTCCCAACTATACCTCAAACCGTTTGGTGTAGGAGTCTCAAACGTGGGTTGTACGATATTGCCTTGACCGTGGTTGTGTGCAAAGGCAAGTAAGATGTCCCTGTTGGTAGCAAGGATGTGACATGTGCACGAAGCCAAGAAAGGTGTATGAATGGTTCTAACACACGCAAAGTGAGGTGAGTGTGCCCCTTGGAAACCTGTGGAAGCACGAGGCTTGGAAGGGAACACACAAGTGAAGATGCATCACAAACTGGAAAGCAAGTAAGCTAACAATCCAAAGTGATGGTTAAACCAACAGCACATTTCAGTAAGATTCATACATACTTATACAGAAAGAGTCCATACATGCATGCGTAAGCAAACATATACATATATCATTACAGTAACGAAGATCGTTGAAGCACAATAACAACATATGCATGAAATGTGTTGACTCTGTTATATTAAGAAGTGAAAGTTCCAATCATACAGTACAACCATGACCAACCACTAGTCCTGATAGCGGAACATTACAGTCAATGTCGCCTGCTCCTCCAAAGAGATATACTAACTCTGCACTATGGAGAATCCAAGGCTCGTTATAATACTCTCCAAGATTTCTCTAAGATACTCCTATCATAATCTTGGTTGACCAAAAGCCCTATCAATGGGTTATGAGGTACTATAACTAGCAAAGGGTGGGGTGACTCTTGACATTCCCCCTTTGTGATTGTTCACCTACCCTCATGACTCTTTAACTACTCTATGATTGTTACATTCAACTACCAACACTTGGAATTCCACTTTACAAGATGTTACATTCAATCTGCACATGTACCCATGTGAGACAAAAATAGGCTTGAGCAAGCCATGCAAGACATCACTAAGACTCGGATGGCTGTGATATGCCCAACTCTTCAAAATCCACATGGTGGTCGATAGTGACAAGCTGATGCCAAGCTTGGTGGTCTGTGATGGTGTTTGTGCGCTCAATAGTGACATCTTGTTGAAATCAAACTCTTGCCTCTGGTGCATATGGGTACACTAATATGGATCATTTGTCCAACTTGTATGATAGCATGCACATGGTCGTCTTGGGTACGGCCGAACTGGAAACACACTAATGCATAGTGTCCATGTTGATCTCCAAGTGTGTGTTGGTGGTTATGTGCATCAACTTTCAAACTGCATGTTCAGCCCCAGTCGGACTAAGTTCATGTCTTCGCTTTGGTGAGTGTGCCAATGGGATGGATCACATGCGTGCGTACAATGACATGCATGCTATTGAAATCCCTTGCATGTGATTAATAACACTTCTCACCCTTCCTACTTCGTGCCAGCTGTTGGATGGATCTAAAACTTGTACGGGCACAGTTTCATTAGTTTTTGAAAGTCACACCCCCTATTGTACATGTTCTTGCTACAAATCTTCTTTCATCTGTACAGTTGTTGTTCTTCCTTGAGTTGCTACTTTAGCACATGAAACTCCTTCTTTCTTTCTCTCTCTACCTTCGCGTGATCTTTGTGTCGCACCATCACCTCATAGCCTCAATATCCAAAGATGTCTTCATCACAAGTGGATTTTCTTTGAACTTGCATCTTTCCTCCGCCTTCGCGTTGTCAGCAACCTTCCTCTTGCATTCGTTGCGTGCAGGGGTGCTACTGTCTACTGTATTTGATGGTGTTGCTCACTGTGATGTTGTTTCCATTTCATCTTGATGTCCTTGTCTACGAACAACTTGATGTCTTCATAGGTAGGCAAGGTCATAGACACTTGCTCTGTTGCATCTCCAGTTGTGTTCTCAACGTGTCTTTTAATCTGCTCTCTTGGAAGCTATTGTGCCTACACCACTGAGAGACAGATGAAAACCTGTGATACCTGGAGACATAGCAACACTCATGGAAAGCAAGATGTCTATCAAAAACCAAAACAAACTTGAGGACTGACTTGCAACATACCTGTGTCACTGGTCGTGAAGATTGCGTAATTTTCGTCGGGAGGTTAGGAGACTGACTTCCAAAACTGTGCAAGGCACAGTCCAGGCTGTCAGGAGGCTGACTGACTGCTGGAAATGTGTAATGCACAGTCCATCCTAGTCTGTTGGATGTTGAGATTGCGCAATGCGCAATTTCATCTAGCGAGTGATATAGGCCCAGGGACTGCATTGTGAAATTTTCTGGGCCAACAGTCACTGCCTTTCAAAATTGTGCAAAGTAAGACTAGAGGGCTATGACTATCCAAATTTTTACATTTTCTAGGAGGAAGGCAGGGCCTTCCCTCTAAAAATTGTGCAATGTTGTCCAAGCAAGGCAGATTCCAGGCCAAGGTAGCCCAGACCTACTAACAAGCGACTGAAACATGAGTAGTCTGAATGCATCGTGAAGCTGAGTGTAAACAAGAGTGAATGATCATGCATGAAAATAGTAAGTGCAAGGTTTAGAAATGGGAAGCATGCATGTGTGTGAAGCAAATCAATGTAACGCCAACCGTCGGAGCAAAAACAGTGTCATGCATGCCACAACAGTGAGATGCGAACGAAAACTGAAACAATGCTTCTACAACCTAACATACATTGAAATGATAGCAAGCGCTCATTGAAATCAAGTAGACAACACTCACACAAAGCGAAACACAAAAAGAGGCAGAAACGCAGTGCAAGACATGCAAAGGGGGATTACCTTGAAACGCGAAGTGGGATGTCAGAGCTGCAATATCGATGTAAGGAATGAGCTTTGTAGTGTCTAGTTCATAAGTTTTGATAGAATCGAGGTTATGACGTGCATGCCACAAATCTAGGAAAAGCGACACATAGTGGGAGGTTTCTAAAATGAGCCTTGCATGTAACCTCGAGCTGGTAAAAATATATCCCTAAATCTAGGGATGCCTTTGCATGCTACCTTGGGAAAAGCATTCCATGCATGCAAATCAATTTTTCTCAGTCCCGGAGGGAACTAGTCAACCTGAAGGCACATGCATTAGTCTCCGAACCTGGGATGAAAATTTGTGCAGTTCTTGGGCTGAGTTGGGCTAGTTGTCCTCCTAGAGGGATTGCACAATTTATGGGGTCAGCAAGTGACTGCCTCCCAGAATTGCGCGATTTTTTGGCTGAGCAATAGTGTTGGGTCAGATTACGCAGTTTTCTGGAGGAAGACTACCTAACTGCTCTGTGCAATTCCTGAGCCCAGCAGGCTACTAGGCTGATTTGCATCATTTCTTGTGGGAAGGTTGGTTCCCCTCTAGAATTGCATAATTTTCTGAGGGAAGCTTGATAGACTTATTTACACAATTCTTGAGCTCAGTAGGCTAGCCAGGTAATTTTCGCAATTTCTGGAGGGAAGGTTAGTTCCCCTCCAAAATTGTGCAATTTTCTGGGGGGAGCTGCTTGGCTAGCACATGGTCTAAGTCTAGAAAGACAACCTATGAGGGGAGTGAAGCAAACTGACATGCACAGACTGACAAGACAGTTAGAAACATCTCAAGCCTATATACTTGATGGTGCAAGACATGCCGTTGAGGATGGTTGGTAGGGAGGCTCCAAAACGAAGCTACGGCAAAATTTTGGAGGGTGTTTGTAGCCGCTACAACATTGTCATAGAAGGACTTGACTCCTTTTCAAATTTTTCTTTGTAAACAAGACCAGTCTTGTCGCTGCATGATCATTGGTTGCTAATGAGTTCATCCAAAGTCTTTGAGTCGTTAGCATAGTTTTGAAGATATTTTCCATTTTTACTTCCTTTCGTAAAGAAACGATTTTAGCTTCCAATGCTTCTCTTTCCTTGTTGCTTTCCTATAATTCTTTCCTGAGCGATTCTTCAATTTGTTCGTATTCTTCAACCTTGATTTTAAGATTTAGGACATGATCCCTTTTTTCTTTAATCCATCTTCCAGAGTGTTGACGTGCTTCTTCTCGAGCTTGAGATCTTTGATAACCCTGATTACTTCATTTTGAAATTGAACCTCAGCCATTTCTTCTTCTTCATCTCCTTCTTCGTCAGGTGCCTCTTGTTTATTGTGCTTGGCCATAAACAATACTCTTCCGTTGAATTGTTCTTCATTATCAATGTCCTCTTCGGATGAGGAGCTATCTTCTTTGGAGAAGAAACTTGTCTTAAACCATTTCTTCTTGCCTTGCTCGTTGAACGTCCTAGGACTTTTCTTTCCTTTCGTAACAAACTCATTTTTGTGAAGACATTGGGTTGCAAAATGCCCAACCTCACCACAATCAAAACACATTAATGGAAGTTTACCTTTGAATTTTCCCACACATGTTCTCATTTTCCGTGTGAAGTATGCAAATCCTTTATGTGAGAATTCTTCTTCATCTTCTTCCTTTTCCTCATCACAATTGCAAGTTTTTTCTTTCAGAATCTTCTTGTCCTTACAATTCTTCTTGGATGCAGGAAATGTTGTTTCTAAGTGATATGTGCCATCCTCTTCTTCAATCCTCATTTCATATGCCATAAGAATTCCATGTAATTCATCTATGCTGAAATTGGTCAAATTCAATCTATCTTCCAAGATAGATACCTTAGGGTTAAATCTTGTTGGAAATGTTCTGAGGATCTTTCGAACAACAAATTTTGTTTCAACAGGTTCTCCCAAACATTCCATTATATTTTTTGTTTCATCAACATGCTAAAAGTATGCATTAATATCTTCATCTTCCCTCATTTTGAGTTGCTCAAATTTTGCCCTGAAATTTTGAAGCTTTGCTTCTTTCATCTTTGAGTCACCTACATATATATTTTCAAGCTTGCCCCATACCTCTTTAGCAGTTTTGAAACTCAATACCTTAAGATAAACGGATTCGATAAGCCACTGATAATAAGATCTTTATCCTTTGCATCATAAACAATATTTTTCTTACCTCATTCATCCTGGTCACTTTGAAGCCTTTGTCAACGATTTCCCATACTTCGTATCCTTGCGCCAACAAATGAACCTGCATTCTTCCACTCCAACGTGGATAGTTATTTCCATTGAACAAAGGAACTATATTCTTAATATACTCCATGATCTCCTTCCAGTTTTAAACTATTATTGAATGACCCAAGCTCTAATACCAATTGTTGGAAATACTGAGAGGGGGGTTGAACCAGTATTCCTTAACAATTAGCACTTTTAATATTTTCAGAGCATTAGTTAATCTTTAATTATTATTAATGTTTATGTAGTAATAACAGTAAATAAAAGAACAAAGTAGGCACAATAATTTTAGGTGGAAAACCCCCTCCGGGTCAAAAACCACTAAACGTTTTTCTAATAAATTCTTTAATTTTTAGCCCCAACTAAAATGGAAGCAACAACTTCCTAGAATTCTAGAAAAGCATTCCTCTCCAACTCCCAGTGGAAGGATGCCCCAATGCCCTGGTTTCTTGAGTAATCAACTGAATGGATGCCCCAACACCATAGAGAGCCACAACTCTCCCTAGCGCCACCCTATCACCCTGAAGTGTTCACAGGCCCCAACCTATAGGCAACTTCATACACCTACCTAGAACCTCCTTGCCACCCTATAATGACTGAAACAAGACAAGATTGTGGATTCCCAAACCAGGGACAATAATCCACGATACAAGAAGATGTATAATTATTTTCGTGTACTTGACCAAATACCCAATCACTCTATGACCTGCAACCCAACCATGACATCATCCCAACAGAGACTCCTATACCTCCCAATAATGCCTTTTTGACTCTTGGCATATTAAATATTTTACAATAATGACTCTTCCAATGATGATGCTTTTACAACTTTACAATGATGACTCTTGGCCTTGACACTTCTTCACACTATACGGATGGTTGTCATGTCTTCAAAGGATGTCCCGCTCCAATGCTTCCTTTGATTTGATACTTCTACTCTTGAATTCTTGCTTGAATTGTACTTGAATCTCCTTCTACCTGCATGCAAAATTTTCCCGGCAAAACCAATCCCAAAACAAAACAAAATACCCTTCAACTTACCTTTTCCTGCAAAACACATGTAAATGCATAATAATAAATAAATACAAATTAAAGTTACAATGTGTACCTGTTGACTTGTTGCAGCAGTAGACAAAGACTCCCACACTTGATATATGATTGGACTCTATGCAAGAATATATCCAAAACTGACCTAAATATATATACAATAAAAACTGATGACAGACCCTAGACTTGTGATGGACTAAGTTCTAAGTACAACAACAGAGACCATTCTATGAACTATGACAATACAAGTAAAATGAACTTACAACATCATATAGATTTAGCAGACTTGGTGTAACATCAATAATATGTAGCATTAAATGTGTAGTATCAAGAATAGGACATCTGAAACGTGGTATCAAAACCAACTATGACATATAGAGACATAGAGATATAATCCAGACCCTGTATGTACTTACGTTGTCTTGAAAAAACATGTCAGAGATGGTACTCATATTTCAAATGTAACCACTAATCATACATACCTTGTTGTAGGAGACTTACCCTTGACTATTGATGTGTGGTCCTTACTGCAGTGATCCTTGAATGCATGTTTTTTCTTGGCTTCTAGGAGCTCAATATTGAATCTATGGTATCTATGCAATTTGGATCTCCATGGTCTAAATTGTGCCCTATGGTATCCATATGATTCCTCTTTCCAACCCCATAGGTCTAATCAAGATTGGATTCTTCAAGAAAGAGTTATGTCCAATCTCCCATGATGATCTGATTATAGACTAGTTCAGTAGAGAGAAATTGTACAAAGTGCCACGTGTCATTGTTGTGACCTTCGGCCCTAAAAACACTACTCAACAAACTACAGTCCATCCTCTTTCTGTGCATATTTATGAAATTTGAATACAATTCTCAAAGAGATGAGTATTTTCCCAATGTCACCTGTTTGACATGGAATTCGGGAGCTTGCAAAAAGCCTAACATCCTCATATCATATCTTCGCAAATTTAGAGAACCGAGATCTGAAATTTGGTCACGAGGTTAATCCAGATTTGGGCCCAAATGGGTTTTAATTGCAGCTTTTGAAGCTTCAAAAAAAACAAAACAACAACAACAACAACAAAGAAAAAAAAAGTTATAACAATAATGTCACGATGAACTGTTAGAAGTTTCAAAATCCCTACTAGAGGAGGATATGAGGGTCATTATTGATATGAATGTCTTGAGTTGAGAGGGTCCTCAACAAGTGTGTTGATTTCTGGTAGCATTGTATGTGCTCTAGCCATGAAAATTGTTGGAGAGGCTAAGGCACATAAGATCTCCAAAACCCAGAATTTGTTTTGGGAAATTCCATCTGTTTGGAGAGATATTAAAATAATTAATATTTTTAATCCAGATCCTAAGTCTAAACATTAAGAAAGCTAAAAGATTAATGTTTATTAATATAAAAATGGGTGAGCAGGTTCTAAATGATGAGGATCATGCCAAATATAATCTTAGCCATTGATTAGGAACTTAATCTCGGCCATATAAGACTCAAGAGGAAAAGTATAACAAGAGGCTTGAGGGTATATTGGAGAGACACCAGCAGATACTCAATATCTCAAGGAATGTTGATTCTCAAAGAGAAGGAGATCGATTTTAGAGGGAGACTTGCAGGGTGGAGGAAGGGGGGGGATTAGAAGCAGTCAGGGATCTCAGAAGAAGTGAAGTGGGGACTCTCAGAGACAATGTAGAGGGAGACGCAGATCAGAGAGATGCAGGGATGACAGAGAGAGGGACCAGAGTTGCACAAAGCCACGCAGAATTATGTAGGGATGACGTAGTAGAGAAAGGAAGCTCTCCAGGATGTCAAAAATTCTCGGAGTAAAGTCCCAGGTGTTTTCTCCTAGTGTCTGTGTAATTTTCACTGTAAAAGCGATTGTTGTTGTAGATTAATAAAACCCTCCTCTATTGCACCGTTTCCCCGCATTGGGTTTTCCCGGGGATAATTGTCCAAAAACAACTGTGTTGATGTGATTGATTCTTGTGAATATATTTGATTCTATATAATGATGTGATATCTGCAACAGAATTTATTTTAATATTTACTGAAGGTATTTCATAAATAACTTATTGGGAATAATAATTAGGTGACATAAATCAGTTGCTGTAGTAATAGAATTTATGTTTAGAAATTTTCACAAAGTGAACGTTGGAGGCATTTTAGGAGAAAAAAATATTAATTATTGACTATTCAATGACCACAACCAATTATGAGTGCCATGCCACAACCCCATAGGGTTTTAGCCCACTAACTGGGGTTACTAACTTCAAACATGAATATCTCTCAAACCGCGAAGAATTACTTGGCATACCATAGATCAACGAAAACATCTCGACGAGTAGAATCCATCTAAAAGATCCTTGACTCAAATAGAGTAAGTTGTCAAGTCCAAATTCCCATGCAAGATTACGGTAGCATGTGGTGCTTCTTGGGTTGACACCAATGACAACCACTGATCAACAATGAGATCCTAGGAAAGAAACCCTAGGTATGTATTCTTTTGCTTAATCGAAACCCTAGATTGATTAAAATTGTTGTAACTTTGATGTATTGATGTTTATATGTATGGTTTACTTGGTAAGAATTAATATAATATTCTAGTAAATGATAACGAAAACCTAGATATGTACATGTTGATGTTTCAGTTGCATCTAGGGAATAGAACAAAACAGTAGTAGAGATTGATATTCTAAGGCATGATGATATTGTTTTCAATTATTGATATGATTCAGCTTTAATGATAAAATCTAGGGTTTACAACAAACCTTAGTAGAGTCTGACATGTAAAATCATATTGTTGAAACCTTATATGTATAATTTTTATTTGATTGAGTTGCTTATATCTAAGGCCTTGTGTCTCAGAGATGGTTTCTAGGGTTTATAACAAAACCTAGCAAGAAGTTAAAGTCTAGGTTGTAAAAGGATGTAACCTTTATTGATTACCAACCTAACTAGGTTTAGGTATTTGATGTCTAAAGTTTGAATGTTTTGATGCTTCCATTATAATGATATGACTTTGATATAGTTAACTTCATGCTTCTATATATCTTTATTTGGTTGTGATTTTTATTAAAGTCTTGCAGGTACATCAGATGTTCATAGTTGAAGATGATAATAATGATCATGATGAAGGAAGCTATAATAATGATGATGATCAAGATGACCTTGAAGCCATAAGAAATAAATGAAGCCTTTAAAGAATGAAGTTGCTCCAATGTTATGAAGTTGTTGAACTCCCCAAGTTGAGAGGGGGTTTGGATATAAGAGAGGGTATATATCCCAAGTTCAGAGGGAGGGCATATTATGACAATGAATATTTCGAAGAAATAATGAAATCTAAGTACTACAGATAAGTGTTTGTGATTCATGATGATATAAGTATCATTAGAATGATTATGGACCCCAAACATTTGTGTTTACTTGTATATATATTTGAAGGTTTATTACTTATTGGGGTTGTGATTGTGTAGGATCTCTCCATAAAAGGTTGAACTTTTGAAGCATGCTTGGATTGGTGGATATATCTTATTTAGTTTATTAGGAGAGATGAAGCATTTTATGGCAAGATGCTTGGGAGGACACCTGGCATGCCTATTTATTGATGTCTAGATCCCGAAGTAGGGAATGTGTTTCTCATGGAGATATGACCTTGGATACGCACCTATATCCCTGGGTTGGTGATAGAGCTTAAAATATTGATGGTACCTAGAATGGCTAAAGCTTGAGTTCACCTTAGTCTCACCCGATTAGAGTACCCATGTCAAGTATCTAATTTGTAGCACTAAGTGTGTTGTGAAACTTCACAGAACATATCGTTTTTAGATCTTACATGCACCTATGTATATATGTAATTATGAATACCTCCCTAGTTAAGAGGGAGTGTTGAAGAATATAACTGGTGTTAGTCTTCATAATTGTATTTAAGTCATGATGTTTAATGTATTTGTCAAAAGAAAGAAAAATTATTTTTTTAAATAAATTTACTTATTAAAGCATGGGTTTCATGCTTGGGTCAATTTTTTATAGGTCAAATCCACCATTATACGCTTCTAGGGTTTATGTCAAGAGTCCTTTTCCATGTCATAATGTAAAATACCCTTCTTGGGCTTCATTTGTCAAGAAATAAATTTGTTTTATGTAAATTAGGTCTTCTAGGCCTCCTCAGCCAATTCGGCCTCAACAAAGGAATTTGACCTCACAAACTCACTATATGTAGGAGCTACTTGACCTCATTTGGAGCACTCTCTCAACAAGTTTGCATTGTAGTAGTTGGAAGCAGAAAAAGTGTGAAATTCAACAAGGAAGAAGGAAAGGGATAGTGAAGGAGGAGGTCATTATCTAGATAAGGAAGTCAAAATTTTCTCTATCTTGTCTCACATGTGTGAAGGAACTGAAGCTGCAGGAGGGCCGAAATTGCAGTCCTGAAGATGGGCCAAAATTCTGATGCAGTAGGGTCAAAAATTTGTCCTTTATACAATATTGATGCAATATTGAAGTAGTGTTCATGTAGTATTGTTGCAATCGATCTTTTAAGGTTAGAATAATAGTTTGAGGGCTAACTCGGTGGAGGAGCAAGGTCTTTTGGTCTATGGTATTGGTTTATCTCAACTTGAATTTGTTAGTGGAAGAGTTTGACTCAGTTTTCCCCTATAGAGAGGTTTTAGTCTTGGCTGAGTGCCTACATATGGTGTCATTGATCTTCATTTTTTTTTTTTTGATGATTGTGTGATGAAACAAAGATAAGAGAAGAACATAAGAAATTTAATAAGAACACAAATATGTCACAAGTAATTATCAACATAAGAAAAAAAAATTGCCTTTTCTGATTTTCTAACATGGCATTAGAGCTAAGGTGAAGAAGGAAGAAACATGCAGCTTGAAGTTCCATTGAACAAAAAGGGGTCGAAGGAAGGTCATTAAGGAAAATGATTATATAAGAAGAGATGCCTACTATCTATAGAAATTATTTCAACTATAATGGAGGGAGAAAACAAGCTAGAAGGAGCCTCCAACTATAGGTTATGGAAAAAGAGGATAGATAGTATTCTCACTAAGCACAAAGTTTTCGATATTGTTTAAGGAAAATTCAAGAAGCCTACAGATGAAGCAGAGAAGGAGAAATTCAGAGAAATCAAAATCTTGACCATGACTCTAATAGTAGATGGAGTAAATTACAACCTAATTTCATACATATCCAACATAGAATCTGCTTAATAAATGTATGAGGCTCTTTCCAAATTATTCACCATCAAGAAGATTGGTCAAAAAGTAAGCTTCAAGAATGAACTAAGGACAATAAGGATGACAAGAGATGATATTGTATCATCATATTTTGTAAGGATGTCAAGAATAAGAAATTAAATCCATGCAATAGATGAAGTTGTACCAGAAAAAGAAATCTCGATTGCTGCTCTTCTAGGTCTACCAAAACCTTGGAGTGCTTTTGCATCAGGAATCAGCAGTTGGAAGGATACTCCACCCTTTGAGAAAATGTGGAATGCATGCAGACAAGAAGAAGCCCACATATCACTAGTAAAAAACAAGGAGGATGAAGAAGACAAAATTTCAAATGCCTACACTGCTCAACACAAGAATAAGGGAACATTCAAGAAGTTCAAAGGACCAAGGAACAAATTTGACCTATCCAAGATCTAATGCTACAATTGTCATAAGACGGGTCATTACAAAAATCATTGTCCTGAAGATCCAAGGAATAATAAGAGAGAAATAAAACATGTGAATGTTGTTGATGAAGCTCCACCTAAGAAGAAAAAGAATGAAGAATCGAAATTCAAAAAATTATACTACCTAGTCCTCTCTTACATATCCTTCTTAGTCTTGTATTGTTTTCTTTTATGTTTTGATTTCTAGAGTTTGTAGGTCTAACATGTCTTGTTAAAACATTTTTGAATTATTTTGATAAGTTGTAGGTCAAATCCTCCATTGTAGGCTTCTAGGGTTTATGTCAAGTGTTCTTGTCCATGTCATAATGTAAAAGACCCTTCTTGGGCTTCATGTGTCAAGAAAGAAATTTATTTTTATGTAAATTAGATCTTCTAGGCCTCCTCCACCAAGTCAGCCTCAACAAAGGAATTCAACCTCACAAACTCACTATATATGGGAGATACTCGATGTTAGAGAGATACTAGATGATACAAATGACTAAACCTCCCTTCTATATATGGCAGTGTAAGGGGTCACAACATAATCAAGTCAACATAACAGTAATAATATAAGGGCACAAAAATAACAATAGTGGGTCTTTATGGGGCATACTAATAACAATATGGGGACAATAGGGGCACAATAACAACAATAAGGGATACAATGACAATAGTAATGGGGGAATCACTAGTATTATAAGGGCCTATCATGCCCCTCTCCTTCCGAAAAGCGTTGTCCTCAATGCTTGAGTAGTTATGGATGATTCTATATAAAATTCTCATCGTCCCATGTGGAATCTTCAGCGGATAAGTTCTTCCACTTGATGAGATACTCTGAAATTGATCGATTTCGTAGCTGTCGAGTTCTTGTTTCTGTGACTACTTCCAATTCCAATATGATTTTTCCTTCCTCGTCAAGTTCTAGTAATATTGTTTGAATTGGGAGCTTGTCACCTATAACCTTATTTAAACATGAAACATGGAAAATTGGGTGCACTTGAAAAGCTGCAGGAAGCTCCAGTTTGTATGCCATAGTACCAATCTTTTACAAGACCTTGTACGAGCCATAATACTTTGGTGATAATTTATTTTCCTTCTTAGCTTGCTTCAGGGAAATTTGTTTATATGGTTGTAGCCATAGTAATACCCAATCACTTACATCAAAACTTATTTCATTGTGATGTTGATCTTCCTGTTGTTTCATTCTATTATGCGCCAACGTGGGGTTATCCTTTAAGAGTTGGAGAACTTGTTGTTGATGCTCGATGTGATGTTCCACTACTTGAACCTTAGAATTGTCTCCTAAATATGATGTGATGTATGTTGGATGATATCCATAAAGTGCCATAAATGGGGTCATTTTTGTTGTAGTATGGAAGGAAGTGTTATACCACCATTCAACCAGAGGCAACCATTTGACACATTGTGTCTATTTATCAGATACAAAGCAACGAAGATACCCTTCCAAACATTTGTTTACTATCTCAATCTGCCCATCAGATTGAGGATGATAAGATGAGCTATGAGCTAACTGAACACCGAGACAAGAAAATAATTCTATCCAAAAAAATTTAGTGAAAATGGGATCTTTTTTGCTTACAGTAATCTTTGGGTTTCCATGTAGCTTTTTAATTGTTTCCATAAATACAGTAGAGACTATATTGGCTTTAAATGGACGTGCTAATGCACAAAAGTGTTAATACTTGGTAGGTTTGTCAAATACCACCGTGATAACACTCTTTCCTTCAGACTTGGGTAAACCTATGATAAAATCTATTGGAACCTCCTCCCAACATTGGCTTGGAATGCATAAAGGTTGTAATAGACCTGGGGTCTTAATTGTTTCAACTTTATTTTGTTGGCAAACCAAACATTCCGCCACAAACTTTTGAATATCTGATTTAAGGCCATCCAAAAAAAAATCCTTCTTAACCCTATGGTAACTTTTTAAAAATCCTAAGTGCCCTCCTAAGGGAGAAGTGTGCAATTCCATAAGAATCTTTTGTTCGAGTTTGGAATTCTTACATAGGTATAAACGATCTTTGTACCATAACGAATCATTTTTTCAACTAAATATATCAAATGTACTGGGATCTTGTTGTAACTTTTGAATGAGTGCCCACACTTCTTTGTCATTCTTCCATTCCTCCCTTGCTTCGTTTATCCAATCTAGTTGGATAATAGAAATGGCGCACAACAATGATTCCACATCCTCATCCTTTCTTGAGAGTGCATCTGCCACAACATTTGCTTCCCTTTTTTGTAGATGATTTCAAAGTCATAACCCAACATATTTGTGACCCATTTTTGTTGCTCTTCAGAGGATAATATTTTTTCTAAAAAGTATTTAAGACTATCATGATCTGTTTATACCTTGAAGTGTCTTCCCATTAGGTAGGGTAACCATTTCTTAAGTGCATGTAGTATTTCCAACATTTCCTTCTCATTAATAGCTTTGTGTAAATACTTTCCCTTGATTGGACGACTTTTGAAAGTAATGGGTCTTTCATCTCGCATTAAAATAGCACCAATTCCATTTCCTGAAGCATCACATTCCACAATAAAGGTTTTTGTGAAGTCCAGCGTAGCTAACATCGGTGCTTGGCACATTGACTCTTTAAGGTGTTTGAAGGCCTTTGTTTCTTCTAGATTCCATGAAAATCCATCTTTCTTCAACAATGTTGTTATAGGTGCTTCTATTCTACCCTAATTATCAACAAACTTGCAATAATACCCTGTCAACCTGAGAAATCCTCGCAGATTCTTTAAGGATGTGGGGATTTTCCATTCCTTAATGGCTTTAATTTTGCTAGGGTCTACCTTAACACCTTCATGAGATACAACATGACCCAGATATTCCACCTCTTGTACTCCAAAGAAACATTTGGATCTTTTTGCATATAATTGTTTCTCCTCCAATAGTTTGAGCACCCTGTAAACATGTTCAACATGATCCTTCCAAGACTTGTTGCAGATTAGTATATCATCAAAAAATACTAACACAAATTTTCTAAGGAAGGGTTTGAAAAGGAATTCATCAAACCTTGAAAATGTAAAAA